>JAEQML010058775.1:0-29639 GCA_016904865.1 Pissodes strobi | reverse complement strand
ACCCTGTGGCTATTTTCCCACTTAAATTATAAAAACGAATCACGTAAAAAAGTACGAGATATTTAAGTACCACTAGAAAAATTAATGCTGCAACTTAAGAAATTCGTACGCCCAAAGTTATTTTTAAAATTGTAACAGTTCGATTTTGCCAATTTTAAAATTTCATTTATATGCCGCATTTAGGGAAAAAATGATGCTGTATTTTTGCACGCATCGGTTTATTAATTCTAAATTTATTAATTTGATTTGCTTGAAAATGCTGTTTTCCTAATATGAATTAACTATATTTTAGGTATAGATTAGCTATATATTCGTATTAGCTTTTAGAATCCGTTGTGACCATCTATTTTAGTTGATAAGCGATGTATGTACCTTATTATTAAGATAACTTGGCTTGATTTGCATTAAATTATCGTAAACAGCCAGCGAATCGATTTATATTTTTAAAGAATTCTGTTAGCCTGCAAATACGTTGCACTTGACTTATTGAACCATAATTTAATTTCAGTCTGAATATTCTATTACCTTTTGAGAACCCTAGGTTGATGTTCCGGAGATCGTTTTTGGACCTCTACTTTAAATGTATATCTCGCTCTGTACGGCTGACCAGTTTTTTTTGTAAGGTTTATGCCAAATAATAGGGATGGGCTATCTATCGCGCGTTTGTCATTCTCGATTTAGATTTTTGAAGGTTTATCATTCCTGTTAGAGCATTTCCTAGCATTTCTGGAAGAATGTAATTTTAGCTCACTATTCGTGGCTTCCGCCGTCATTTATCATCATAATAAGCGAGAATTAAGGCGTTTATTTTCTTAGCATTATTCCTTGTATCGAATCACTCGTCAAGTTTTCAGCCCATTACTACTTGTGTCGCAGTATTCAATTTCGAAGGCGAATTGACGAACGGGGTGGACGGGCCTTTGCTAGTTTGACCGGAACGTAAGACGAACGCTTGCCAGGGCGGCTAGAAATTCCACGTTTTGAGTATTGTAATATAATACAACCCTTTTGATAAGGGATTTATCGTCTCGTTTCTGTTTGTATTTTAACACGACCGATTTTTCGGACTCTACAAGCTGTACTAGGTAAGCATTTTCTCTGGATTCCTTTTTCTGTGGCCTATGAAGCACGTGACCGCCATGTTGCTAATTTTTTTTGTTTCCATTATTTATAGCGGCTTCCACGTTCGTCCCATAAGACCGAGACCGTCGAATCTCTCCTAATACACCCTCAAGTCCGAGTTCGAGGTAAATATCGCTACCATTTTTGCCTAAATTAATGAAATTGATTGCTTATTTACCTTTTTTTTTGTGCACATAACGCCATTTGCTTTTCCCATGTGTGTTATCTTATCTACTCCATTTTATCTGATCCGAATTTTTATTTTAATGCAACTTTAATTTTGATCATATGGGGAAGTTTATATATTTTTTAGGGGTGATTCATACCTATCTTTTTATATTCAAGTTGCCTGAACCTTAATATCTCTTTTATTTGCTTTATTGCACTGCAAGTCCATGGGTTTTTTTTATCTGGGAAAATTTGTTTTATCAAGAAGATGTATTTATGCAAAGAGGGAGGGGGTCTATGATTTTTTTTTATTAAAGTAAGGGGGCTTCATTTAACGCGTACTGGATTATTTCAGGGTTTTTCTGGAGGGCCAGAAGTTCAATAATTGTAGAACTACCACTTGTTCTGAAGGGCCAGAAGCAGGTCCACAACCTTTTCTCTGGAAGGCCAGAAGCGTCAGTGAAGGGCCTTAACTTGTGGTTCCCGCACTAGAGGCCATCGACAGAGTTCGACGACGGGATTTGGGTATACGTTTTGTGTCTCATTGTTTCTTATGTTTACTCTTCGTTTGCTTTTAATTAATTTAATTTACATTTACATTTATTCACTGGTTTATTGGACCAGTTAATCTGATTGCTTTGAGTTGTTTTCTCATTTTAATAAAGTCAAGCGCTGGCTGGATAACTTCATTCTTTTCATTAATTAGTCGGCAGATATAACCGCTCTGAATTTTATCTTTTTATCATATGAATCAAGCTAACCATAGTTTTAATCTAATCTGGTGCTTTCATTAACTTCTCAAGTTTTTTTTTGATCTAATCATTGTGTCCGCTCATTGCGGCATATTATCACCATCAGTGCAGCTATTAGAGCACGCATACCTAGTTGTAAGAAGCTTAGTCTGCGTGAAGTGATCACTTTGATAAATAGTGTTTAGCGCATTTAGTGATAAGGCATAAAGAACCGAGGTTTTCCAACTGAATTGGTCTCTGTACGTACAATCGTCATATTGTACTCTGTTTATTTTATTAATTACTTTAAGTCATTTAACATTCTTTTGTCTACTCAACCACACTTTGATATAACCTTTTTCTCCAGGTAGATTGTTGCTGTGTTTGCAAAAAAAAAGGATTTAGTAGCAAATGTAGTGTTCATTAAATTTTAGATTGTGTTTTCTTGATAGAAGTTATTTACGCCATTGTGTTCGATTTTTTTTTATAGTTTGAAATTAAGTACTAAGAACCGGTTAATTTTATGAGCGAATCTAGCCGCTCGGTACAATACCAGCCGAGCTTTTTCCGTTTAGCTGGCTAGAACGGGTGGCGCTCAAACGACCCCACGACAGGGGCCGGGCTTTGTAACGCGACTCTCCGGGGCAAGGTTAATTTTTTTTAATTAATTGGAAAATAAAAATCTTCGGGTTCAATCATAAAAAAAACGTGTTGCAAAATACATCTATTTTACTACTTACAAGTACAATGGTTAAGCAAAGAATGATTTCACAATTTAATAACATATAATTATAAACTACGGCTTGCTAACGAAGCTCCTTAGTTTTTCATAGTCTTCCGCTGACTCATGCTTATGTTGTGGTTCTCCTGGAATCGTGACTACGTAACTCCTCCCTCCTTACGACTCGAAAATAACGGAACGTGATTTTCGGGGATGTGGCATTGGTGCCATATCGATTTGTTCTGAATTGTCAATTTCCTTTCGGCGGGTCAATTTCCAAATTGATTCTTCTTCTTCTTCTCCAATGAAGAATCAACAGTTTACCTTTTTGGATCTTGACGTTATTGAAGAATCTTTTTTTATGAATTTGTACCTCACATGTTTCTGGAATCTTGATAAGGTCCGATTGCTTAATGTGATATTTGGTATTAATCTGTGTTACATTTTGCCAAGAGTTTTTCGGATTTTGTTGGCAATATAAGGATCAATGCTCTGGAAATTTGTTCAACAACTGGTTTCTTGAATTCTTCGTTTCTGAACCATCTAACAGATTTTCGACAAACTTATCTTGAGGGTGGATTTTTTCTATGCAGAAGTATATTTCCTAGATTATTGGGCAAGTATCAGTAGCAAATTTCTTCTTATTCTTGATTTTTTTTGGGAATCTTGGGATGAATATGGTTTGATTTTGGATTGCTGGATATATATGATAGAAGGTTAAAGTTTCGGGTCTTGCTTTTTTGCGTCTAAAAAACTAACTTGAGTTTCTAAAAATTGATAATGTGGTAATATATATTTAAATTTTGGGATATCATTTTGTTTATAAATTTGCGTTAAATAATTTAACGTAGATTTTAATTAAGAGCTCGAAAGTATGCTATTGTGTAACGTATTTGCTTTAGCGAACATAATTGCATCTTCTAAGTTATCTAAAAACGTTATTAGATATATTTTGGCAATCTAATTTTTTATTATAACTATTGATCAGGCCTTGTGAAAGTAAAATCGGCAAATTAAGTTCTTTGGCAATGTTTTTTTGATTATCTTGTAAGATATTGATTTCTTGATTATATCTTTTGCCGTCGTCAACATGTAATGTACCAAATAACCATCTATTGATTTTACCCAACGCATTTATTAATCCTCGTTTGTTACGAATATGTGGGTGTAAATTCTCGAGTTTATCGGAAGTTATATTCGGTTCTTAAAAGTAAGTTTTGCGATAACGCGTGATATGTTTTGAAGCGTATAAAGAGCTGAAGCGATTTTTAATTATAAAATAATATTTTTCTATATTCTCTATTTGTTTAATTAAGCAACTTAAATCTGCATAATGTAAGAACGAATGTCTATTATAATAGTATATTATGTAACTAGGAGGAAAAGCAAAACATTCCTGGACGACTGTGGTAGTTGGTGGACGAGGCGCAGCCGAAGCCAGCAACACAGGAGTCCAGGAATGTGCTTTTCCTACGAGTTGCACATACTATTTTTTATCCGATCGAAATTAATTAGAATACGTACTTATATAAATAGAGCCAAATATTACTGTAAATAAAATCGGTGTTTTAAATTTAAACTCAACATAATATCAAGTTTTGAATCGAGCGAGCTTGAAGTTTATTACGTAGCTACGGAAACTACAGCTAAATGTTACTTTTGATAGACGTCAGATCTAACAAACAAGGCGTTTGAATATGACAGAAATGTTACATTCCCGGCCTAGGACGGGAATGTCATATTCCCGGACTGTTATTTTCCATTCTTGTACAGTTATTGCATGTTGCCAAGCAACGAATACAATATACTGGAATCATGACTTTTGCGGTGAGAAAACACATCGGAAAGGTGTCGATTTTCGTCCGATCGGATAAAAACTAATTTGGCGGTACCTAATTGGATAGGAAGAATTGGATTTTCCAAATTACTTATCTGTACGTCGCGTCGCGTCGGCTTGTACAGTCGCTGTACTTTGAAGTCCCATCAGGAATAGCGATGACATTACTGGGGCTCTGAAAAGATTGTCTTTTATTAAAACCGTTCGACAGAACTAACGACATGAGTGTTGGTTTGGGAAGTTGATTTTGTGAAACCTGATTAGGTTTAAACCCATTTTGAGGTGGTCCAAACACTTTTCGATTTGTTGGGTATCTTTGCGGGGTAACAACCGTTTGGTTTGCACGTTTATGGATTGGACGTCTTGTGGACATATTTGTAAAATTCGGACGACTATACTCTATTTCGAAATGGTGCGGAGTAATAAAACCTACTTATAAATGCAAAACGCTAACAGAGTGGTCAAATAAATTTTTGTGATTTCTAAATATTTAGCCACAGCTGTTATAGCCTGCTGTATTATATTTTAACCATTCCACTCTGTTTTGTATGGCAATCCCGCTGCAAACAATAGGCTTTATTAGCAAAGGGGCCATTTTCTACCTGCAGTAGCGCACGTTTGGGTATTTAATTTAAAATACCTGTTTTACCTAAGTACTTTTATTTATTCACTTATTTATGTATATTCAAAAACAGTTAGTATTACTGTAACATTTTATCACATATAATATTTATATAATAAGGTATAAGAATTGCGATTTTGTGTAAACAGTTATGTAGAGAACTATGGTATATCATTTTCGTCGTCAGAAAAATCTTCGTCATGTTCCAATGATATAATTAAAGGCTCTACAATTAGGTCAATTAAATGGTCTAGTTTCCACATTTTTTCTTCTTCTTTTATAACATGCTCAATACACTTACGCCATTTTTCAGAATCGACATTTTTTAAAGATTCCTCAAAGATAATTTTAACATCTTTCATTTTAAACGTCGTGTTTCTCCTTGCTACATAACTTTTTACTTGGGCCCAAACAAGTTCAATGGGATTTAATTCGCAATAATACGGAGGCAGACGAAGAATAGTAACATTGCGTTTCTGTGCAATTTTGTCAACTACATACTCGGTGAAACGAGCTTTATTTGAGGACACTATGGACAACAGTTCCTTTTTCACCATAGTCTCATCAAATGGTATGTTATTCTGTCTAAACCACTGAATAATATCCGCTTTTCTCCATGAATTAGTTGGTATTCTGTCAACTTTTCTGGAATGATAACTCGCATTGTCCATCACTATCACAGAATTAGGTGGAATGAGATCTAACATTTGTTCAAAATATTCTTCGAACACATCGCCATTCATGTCTTCATGGTAATCGGCAGAATGATTTGACTCAAACATTAACAAACCGCCCTCAACAAAACCATCAACACTTCCAAGGTGTGTAATAATCAGTCGCTTTCCTTTCCCAGATGGTGGTTTTAGTCCGGTGGACCAGCCTTCTAAGAATGCTTGACGAAAACTTGAAATATTTTTGTCTTGCCAAATCTTCCCAACCAAATATCCTTCATTAAGCCATGTTTCGTACAGATAATAAATCTTTCTATTCTCACTTCGAAGCTGCTTTATCTGTCTTAAGTAATGTCTCCTCCAGCAAATAATTTCATCTTTTTCGATTAGGAGCGATTTTCTGCTTTGTTTTTCCCAGCTGAAATTCATTTGTTTTAAAGTTGACCACAATTTCTTCCTGCTTATCGTTGGAGACATATTTTGGTCTTGCTTCAAGGCTCCTAAAATTTTGTCGATGGTTGGTATTTCCTTATTAAAATAAAAGGAATGTACTGTTCTTCTAATTATAAGTTTGTAGTCTTCATCGATAGGCACCGTCTTTCTTCCTGAAGATGGTATAGGTGGTTTTACAGCTCCACTTTTCCGTTCACACCTTAATTTATATATCGACGTTTTTGAAACACCCGTCATTTGCGAACACATTTCCACCACAGTATCAACGCTATACAGAGGATTTTGATGTTTGAGGGCGTCATATACATTAAGAATAATATTCTTTTCGTTAACAGAAAATGGACATTTGCTCGCTCGTTTCACTGGAGAGAAAACTGAATTAGCCATTTTAATTGAAACTATGAAATGAAACAAACACACTGTGTCTTCTTCGGAAGAACAAATATAACTGAAAAATTACAATTACTTAAACTTTAGGGTATGCATACAAAAAATCGTCAAATTTGAATGTTTACAATAGTAATAAAAAAACCTAAGCGTGATAAATATAATGCTGGGAAAGTCCGAGTATTAGGACAGGTAAACGTTTAAAATATGTACGTATATGTACGTAATTATGTACGCCTATGTATCATCCATCAGAAAATGATTTATTACTTCGCATCATTTCGAAATAGAGTATAGAATTTGACTGGCTACTCATCAAATTTTGTATATTTCGACTTGTATTTTTTAAATAATGTTGCGAATTATTGGCATTAAATTGGGGAAATTGATTTTGTACATTCGTAGAATTTTAGTAGTTCATTGGCTTATATGCAGGGGCATTATTCTTATTATATTTTTCTACCTAAATTCCCGTAAAGTTCTTCAAAAATTTCAAATTCTACGACATATTATTTTTATGTTCCCGAGCATCTTGCTACAAATGTATTTAACACGATTTTATCATAATGATTAGCATGGAAAAGTTTTTCAGCTTGTGTTGGTATCATTACTGATGCGTTGGAAAACACTACTCCTAAGCAATTGTAACCTAATGCCAAAATTTAACAGATGATTATTTTTATAAGGTCGTGTTCGGGTCAATTCTTTCCCGATTATCGCCTTGCCCTGCCAGTGGTGTCTGAGATTCTGTGATGCCTAGGACTTGAGCTGATTTCAAGTGTAATGTTGTCTTCGGACGTAGACTACTTAATGATTCTACTTGAGGGTTGAAACCGCAGTAGGAAAAGTGGCTTCGGAGATTCCAAAACTATCCGAAATGCACTACCGTACAATCCTACCGACTGCGTTACTTAAATAATTATAACGCCGAAAGATAATTTAAAAAATTAACTATTTTACTACTGACGCTTAGGTTGCGGTTCTCATGGAATCGTGACTAGGTAACTTGCATCTATATAGACCAAAAACATGTTTAGCTTTAGGTTCGAAGATATCAAAGTAAGTTGCTTTTCTTAAAGCAGTTTTTATCAGTTTTACTCTATGATATTACTATTTTTATGAAAAATAAACGCTAAACATTTTTAAATGTTAATTTTTTTTGATTGCTCATTGTATTATTAATTATTACTTACTTGTTAGCAAGTAATTTTGTTATAAACAGCAACTTTTTCAAATTAAACTTCTTTAGCGAGGGTAGTAAGTCCGAAAAAAAGAAACGGAAATCAAAGTGAAACACTTTAAGGAAGCATGCTACCATGCTGGGCTGAAATTTAGACATCCAGTACCCTCCACCAACACCCCCCCCCCTTATGGGAGGTGCGCCTCGTAGGGGGTTACCGTTGACCATTATGGGGGCCTGGGGCTCTAATTTAAGGGGGGATTTTTGAAAAAAAAAACGTATCCTTGCAACCGAGCCCTGACAAGCGATGACTCGGTTTTACTACTGGTCATTAGTGGGAGGGGGGGGGGGGATTATCCGCCCGGATCCCAAAATTTTTCGAAAAAATGGGAACAAAATTGAATAAAACGTTATAGAAAAACGCGGCTTTTAGCGAAAAAAATGCGAAGGAGTTGAGCTACGAGGTCGGGGATGGCAAAAATGGAGAGAAAAAAATTGCTCTATAAAAAAAAAATTTGAAAAAAAGCAAAAAAAAAATAGAAAGAGTGTTGAAGCCGGGGCAAAAGCTGACGGAAAAAAAGCTTAAAAAATAATAACTCAATTGCTAATATCTCTTTCGGAGTTCTGGCAACACTACTACTATTTAGAAAAGCAATCCCTATAAAATGACAGGCTTGCAAATAAGAACAACCCATTTCTAAATCCACTAATGCTATTTTGGGCGGCTGTATAGTGGGCTGAAATAGAGATGGATAACTATCGAGATCCTTATTGAACATCGACTAATACCGCCAATCTAATAAAAAATGCAACATCGATCTTTGAATTAAAGCGTAACGTTGATGTTTTGCAAATATGGATCTATGTCTAGTCTATAGAGGAGCGTGTCTATATTTTTGTTTATTTATTTTATTTCTTTATTTATTCCTTGCCAACAACATACGATTCAGTACAAAGCAACGTCACACAGTATACAGACAAATTAAAACTTATTTACAATATGGTAATACATATTAGAACACATTAAAATTAAATGAATAAAATTATTTTTCTCTTGCAAATTTAGAGAGTGCCTTTCTAAATCTCTCAACCCCCTCGATACTCTTAAGTTTAGGTGTTAAATTTAGGTATGCCTTCATGCACCTTATAGTATGGTCCCCACGCATAAAAGGTAGTTGGTAGACGTATGAAAAGGAGCTCTTAGATCATCTCTTCCTTTGCTTGATATACCCATGTCATTTGCATATCCTTCCCTATTTGTTTCAAAGGTAGATTGGTTTTCTTTTTGACAAACGTTGCTAGGGCCAAAAAGCACAATGCTGGAACAGTAAGAACTTCCAATTCAATAAAAAATGGTTTCAAACACGTTCGGGGTTGCAGGCGCAGCATGCATCTGATAATTCTTTTTTGTGCTATGAGTATACTATGTGAAAACCTAGAAGGTACCGTAAAAGCAATGCCATAATTAATATGGGACTGCACATATGCAAGATTAAAAGCTTGTAAGCTCTTCAATATCTGTAAGTGTCCTAGTCACAGCGCATGCACTGCTAAGTTTTGACTGGACATTGAAAATGTGCTGCTCCCAGCTAATGACGAAGTCCATATGCACCCCCAGAAATTTAACAGAATTAAGGTTGGGAATAGCTTTATGTTGATAGTAGATATAGAGTGATTCGGTTGTTAAATAGTATTAGACTCGTCTTCGTGGCATTCAAGCGAAGATGGTTGCTTTCACACCAGTTAGCCATATTGCGCACCGTAAGGGAACAGTCCATCGACAAGCCAGTGAGCGTCGCTCGGCCGAGCCAGCACGACTGACGTATCGCCAGCATATTGGCAGATCGTAGCATCATCCTCCAGAGAGTCAGGTAAATCGTTCACATACAGCAAAAATTACAGAGCGCCTAGTAGTGAGCTCTGGGGGACTCACCTACGTAAAATAGTGGAATATGAAAAATGATTTCGTCCATTAAGCCTTATATTAACTGACTGGTATCTGTTTTCTTAGTATGTTTTAAATAGGTGGGAGATCACTCCTCTCACTCGATGTTGCATCTAGTAACGAATGGCAAGGATCTATCATATATAGCTCTCTCAAATACTTTCGACACTGGAGATAAAAAAAACATCGGCCTATAGTTGCCTGGATCATGCATATCACCCTTCTTGTGGATTGACGCCAGTTTTGCAACTTTTAATGACTCTGGAAAAGTTACCAAGAAAAACCAATTTTTTATAATGTAAGTAAATGGTATGCAAATAAATTGAGCAATGTGTTTTAGCATAAAAATAGGGAGCTCATCCATTCCGGCTGAGTATTTATTTGTCAAGCCCATGATTATTCGGAATATCTCAGTCTCATCAACTGGTTCAAAAAACAATGTATGAGAATTTCTATAATTATTTATGTCTTGATTATTAGTCGATGTAGTGTGTTATTGAATAAGTCAAACTGATTTTTAAGTATATTAAGGATGGCTGCTGCATACTCTACTAAAATATTGTTATAAGTTCGGCCGTTTTCGTGTGCTTGTTACATTCTCTCGGCCGTTTTGGTGTGCTTGTTACATTTTCTATTGTTTTGTTTTTATTTCCTACATTAGCTGTGTCAGTAAAGTCTGACAAATATTTTTGATAATTCTTTTTCTCTATTTTGTACTGTTCTTATATTTGTGGACTATTTGTTCGTTTATAGAAAAAGTACATATCTTTAAAGATATTTGCATAGTTTTTCATTTCCATGTTCACCCAGCAAGGTAGGTCCTTTACTCTGCTTGTGCACATTGGAAAACAGATGCTAAAATAGTAATGTAATATATCTTTAAACACACTGTGTTGTCCATTTGGATCTATCTGTACAAATATGTCTCCCCAATTTTCATGTGCCATTTTGAAAACTTAAAATATTAGAATGTGTATAGAATAATTTTTTTTTCGTAAAAATCTGTTTTGATTTTTCCCTTGTGTATTCAAAATCCACCCTTTGGCCAAAATGATCACAGATATCCGATAATATAATATGAAACACTAACTTTATCAATCGGAATATTACTAATTATATTATCAATTTGAGAATGAGAATTGTTTCATGCTCGAGTAGCTTCAGTAGCATGTGGAACTCAGCTGTAGCTGGAGGGGAGATTCATTGATGTTCTTAAAGTACGACTTTCCCTGGAAAAGTCAATGTTAAAGTCCCCATATATGATGAGAAATTTACCTGAGTCATAAATTTCGTCCAGGCGAATATTGAGTAGGCTGAGAAAATCATCAAGGTTAGTCTGTGGAGATCTGTATAGAGATAAAACAATAAAATTATTACATTTGGAACATAGAAATTCTGACAAGAAAAACTGTAAAATTTTATTCATAGAAAGAAGACTTGTGTTGATATTCCTGCTTCTAAACTCTTCTTTTGCATAAATGGCTATTCCTCTTCCTCTAATGTCCACTCTTGACAAGTAACTAATTGATCTGTAGGCATCCAGGTTAATGCTTTCAATGTCAGAACCTCTTATCCAGTGGTCAAGTAAACAGAAAATATCTGGCTTTTCTTGAGCTAAAATGACACCAAGCTCAAGAACCCTTTTGTTTACACTTCAGGCGTTTAGATGGGCAGCACTACAAGCTGCGTTTTGTTCTCTATTTCGATGTATTGTTGCGTTTTCATTGTTTACCCTAAAAAAATTCTTCCAAGAGCAAAATTCAATCTCTGGAATGCACCACCACTGAGCCAAAAAGATTCTTGGTAGATTGATTCCTTTAAATCGGGATCAACTCTAACCATGAAGCATTTTCCTATGGGAGTATTTAATTTGGTTTCTGCCGTAATGCATTCGTGTTCACAGCATTTTTTTTATGCAAACGAGTTAGGGCAATAAGTAGCACAGTTGTTACATTTAACGCGTTTATTCACCGCGCGACTTTTGCAAAATTTGCAGATCGGTGGTGGATCGACATCATCACCATCCGCCATCTTGGAACTATTTTTTTGCTCTCTAGCATAGCGGCTAATAGCATTTCCAATGACAAAACGTTGCTCATTTGTTGCGCCCTTCTTTGACAGCCACTCTACTTGTAAATCCTGCTTTTAATTCCCTTTTTATGTGTAAGAGTGTAAAACTGCTACCTTTTCAAATTAAATTATTTAAAAAATTGTCGGAAATATTAAAATTGCTCTTCTGGCGGTCATTTTTGTTGAATTATTTGATTTCTTTACTCAAGAAGCATCACTATCAGAACAATTCAATTAGTCCTGAAATGATCAATAGCCACTTGGAAGTGAATACAAAAATCTTTGCCTTATATTATTTCTCTGATAGAGCGCCTCTAAATTAAGATATACTATTTAGATGTAGTTCAATACTAGACTAGATCTGAAAAGTCTGATAAACGGCTTTCCAGTAAGTTTTGTAGTTGAGCTGGATGTATGTATAAACCGTTTCTTACTTCTTATCTGATGTGTGACACACAAGTTGATTTAATTTTTTTAACATATGCTCTCGAACATGTTAAAGCAGAAAATAGCATTTCCAATGACAAAACTTGCACCCTTCTTTGACAGTCACTCTACTTGTAAATCCTTCTTTTCACCTTTTTTTTGCATGTGTGAGGGCGTAACGTTTCGAATCGTAATTTGGTTATAACTGATGCTTCAAATAAGACCGTCAGATTAGCGAAGCGAAATAAGCCATGAATATCCGACACCCTACGAGGCCTTATTAAGCTAGCAAATAAAGCCCTGTTACAGGTCTGAAAAATGTAACAAAAGGGGAAAGAAAAGCTTCCTATGAATTTCAGGATGAAAATGTAATATAGAGATTTGGGCATGTAATATTAAGTCATGAGTTTGTGCCACTATATCAAGCACAATCTGTAAGATGCTAATTTACAGATTGTATCACTGTCAATGGTTGCCATTTTGAGTAAACGATAATGCTTTATGTGAATGGTTATGCCAAGGTTGTGTTTTGGTTTGGTGGCGCGAAGCTGTATCTTAGGTGTGACTACACTTCTACCACGTTCTCCAGATCTTGCTCTATTTGATTTCTTTTCAACGGGGTTATTTAAACTAGTTAATGACTAGCTCGAGATCTTGACTTGTTCTCCTTCTTGTGGCGTTATCGAAAACAGCGGGCAAATATGTCAAAGATATCATTTTTTAGTACCCATCTGCCTCACATCATCTTTAGCTCCTTCACTATAGGGGTGATTTATGTCGTAAAGGTTAGGCAACTATACACTGTTAGGGTAACCAGATTATTCACGCGTGTAATGTGGTAAACTCGTAGCACTCTTTAGCTGCGTGTTATTTTTATTTTAGCGATGGTAACGGTAATAATGGTAATAACAATCGACGCACGCAAGATAATGCTGCTTAAAATAACCAAAGTTTTCATGTGTGACACACTACGCATGTAATCCATCATTCCACAAGATTAACCGAAAAAATAATCGTTTCATTCGAAAATAAAAAAGTCGACCGCCGCGGCCGGTTAAATAAAAAACGATAACCGAAGATGTGGAAACCGGCAACTTCACCGCGATCGCCGCAGCTTTAAAAAGCAGGCCACATTTTTCACGTGTTCCGGATTCGAGGCAATTTAAAGCTTGATATATCGTCTTTAAGTTTTATCGGTTCATGTGTTATAGCCTTAGTTACGTAGTAATGTAAAAAAGCTCAAAATAGGGTAATTCGGGTTTACGAAAGCGTATAGAACGTACGATTTAACTATTGCATTTATTTATAAGTGTATGATATCTTAGATTATATCCTTTACATATTATAGCATTTTTGAATCCTGTTTCAATATTAAATCATAATTTCGGTTTTTGAAGTAAAAACTTGTTTTGTCGCATTGATTTTTAATAAAATATTTTATTTCTAATATTTGTTTTTATTTGATAAAAATATAAGGCTTTTATTTAAAAATGGTTCAAGGTACTACCATTAAATCATATTACATCTCTTTTTGTGTGTTTCACCATTACCTCCTACAACTAGGCCAACTAGCTAACATTAAAATTAGCAGTGACGTCATCCTAAGAGGTCAATGCTTTTTTGTCATAAGAAAAGCATTCAGAGGACCCAACAGGAGCCCAGTAAAAGTATTAGTTGTTTTATCGCGCCTACTTCCATATTTAACGTTGAATGCCACGCTGGGCAACTGGAATGTTAATTTCCATCTCGCCATCTTCGATATATTCTGTATCCGGTGCTGCCAGATTGGACGCTTTATCACAATTTGGGCTACTTCTCATTGTAGTTTGCCACAAATTATTTTTCAAAGAAACGTAAAATATTTGTCTTGGATTCCAAGATTACAATTAACAATATATTAGATTCTTAATGTAAAAGTTTGCTTTGGTATATTATAGTATAGTTATATTAAATATAAATAAATATTTAAAATCCGAAAAGTAAATATATAAAAACCGGAAAGTGAAGCAATAACGGAATCAAAATCTTTAAGAAAATAAACGTTGCTAACCAATAACCCAATTATTTTGTATAAATATTTAGTTCCATTTAAAAACATAATTTCTAATGTTCTTCAACAAATAATGCTACAAAAATTGAAGTTGAACTAAATATTCGTTAAATAGTTTACATCCCAAATAATGTATGACACTAACTCTACCAACCCAGACGAAACAAATCCTGATGATCAGGACAAGGCAACTCTGTAAATTCGTAACAATATTTATTTTTTACCATTGCGCAACGACCAACGCAAACGATTTAATATTTGGGCTGTCTTTAGCAGTTCGAGGATGACGAGACGGTTCTTAAAAATCTGGCAACACTGCCTCCTGTCAGTTGGCGTACTTTCGATCGACGTTCAACCGGTTTCTTAATTACTCTTCGATTTCGATTGATTTTCTGTTTATTTCTTTATAATATCAACACTTTAGTGTGTCCACATGCTGTGCACCGAGCTGTCGTGGAAACTACCCGAAAGAACCTAAAGTTCATGTTTTTAGCATTCCAAAAAGTGATGAGTTGCATGGCTTCAAGCTATCCCGCGAGACAAATTAGTGCCCAACAAAAACCCTAAAGTGTGTGAGTTACATTTTTCTGCAGGTAATATAATTTGGATTAATTCGCAACAGGATCCAAAATCAGGCGAAAACAATACAGCTCATTTAAAATACCCTCGATTGAAGGAAAATGCCATACCAACTATTTTACCAAACTGCCCCAATGTGTTTGTTCGTAAAAGTAAAGACGAAAATAATAAGGAACATGAGAAATTACACTTGTTGCAAGCAATACAGCAAAGTAAAGAGAAGTTTGATATCCATAGAGGGGCTACGTGTTTTCAAAATTTTGAGGTGTTTTTAAAACTATTTTCAAATTTTATTGTTAAGGAAGGGTGGTTTCCAGTAAGATAAAAGATAAAATAACTTTATTTAAGCTTGAGTATACTCCTAGTCCTATAATAACTTGGGCGATTGTAATAAATAATAATTTAAAATTAGAACATTTTTTATGTGGCCAGTCTATTTTTGTTTCAATAATAAATTTAAAATCCCCATTTATCAATTCCTCTTAATAGGATACCTCCCCATTACTAGTGAAACTTCCAATAACGAGAGTGAGATGAATTCACATCAACCTGATTTTTACCAAGACGAGAAAACAAAAAAAAATTTAAAATTTGTAACGGATATTTTTTTAAAGCTAAAAGGCTCCGATGAATTTACACAAAATCTAAAATTTATTTCAGAACAGCTAACTTTGTTGAGTACTTCAAAAGAGAGATATCCGTATTCATCGAGCACTATTGTTTTATGTTCACTTTTGTTTACTATAAGCCCTTATTCCTATAAATATTTGCGTAATCATGCTCCTATTATTTTACCTCATCCTAACACAGTAAAATCTATTTTTAACAGATTTTTGACAGATTTCCATATTGACGAACGACATTTTTTTAACCTATGCTCGTAACATTTTTCAATATTTGAGTTATATTACTTTTTGATGAAATTCATATTGACCTCTATTTGGATTATAAGGCAGGAAACACTGTAGGAACATCAGTAAATAACAGCAATACTATAGCATCATTTGCAGTTGCATTTATGACCACAAGTCCTTGCTCAAGCCTTAAAGAAGTAATTCATATATGTCCTGTAGCTAAGCTTGACTCAGAAATCTTATATACTTTTATCAAGACCATAATAGAAAATTTGGAAGAAATTGGCTACATAGTATTTATACAGTTAGTGACAATAATGCAATAAATAGCAAGGCAATGAGTAATTTTTCACCACGGAATGAACTGAATGACACTGTTCATCTACTAAAATGTATTTTTAACAACTGGCTAAATTCTAAACCTGAGCAGGCATTTTTCTATCGGGATTTTGAGACAGGCCAAAAAAAATGTGCTTCGTTTTCAGTGGTCAAAAACTTCATGAACTAGAACGAGAAGAAATATTAAAACATGGGTATTCCCTTAGTTTAAAGGCTCCTTTTATCATCATCTATAGAAAGGTAAAATGTTAAATTAGCTCTCAAAATATTTAATCCTTTTATTATAGAGGCTCTGAAAGGTTTTGTTAATAATTTGTCACATTCACAAGACAGAACACAAGTTTATTAATATTATATGGACCTGTTGGAGAATAGTTAATGTTAAAACCCCTCTTAAGGAAAACATTTACTAGATAAATTTCAAGAACCCTTCACCTGAGAAATACTATCAGCGTTCAACGATGATCCAAAATTTAATCCTGCTAAAAATGCAAAATTGGCTAGATTCTTGGCATTCACCTAATTTTCCAAATAGACTGACTCGACAAACCATTCATGGGCTACTGAAAGTCACTGAATACTGTTTAACTGAGCTTAATATGACGTGTATTTTACTGGGCAAATTTCAAACGGACCCATTGGAAGGGCGGTGTGGAAAATATAGGCAATTAGCTGGTTGCCATTATCATATCTCTGTTCGCCAGCTATATGAGTCAGAAAAATGGCAAAGAATTCAATTTTTATTACCATTAAAAGCTAAACATTATGAAGATATTAATGTAAATAAATTTTTTGAACTTCCTGAGTATGAACCCCCGTCATTAGATAACTCATTTAATTCTGACTATTTTATCAATTTATTGTCCAAACTTACAATTACACAGTCTGATACAGAAGTTATAACATCTGGAATGCCAGTAACCACTTATTTAAGTGGATATTGCTGTCATATTGTTTTTAAAAAATTAAGTTGTGAATTTTGAAAGAAAATTTAACTTTAAATGAACCTTGTGTTGTAGAAGAGTCTTACATTTTAATAAATTCCTTAAGTCGTGGTGCTCTTTTATATCCTCGTGAACAAGTAGTGGACGTAGTTTTACAACCTATATTATATTTAAAAAACTAATTAATGGGTTCGAAGACACATTTTTAGATATTTACAATCAAAAGTCTTTTCTTTGTGAGCTGTTGTTAAACTATCTAAATCAAAACAGCCTTTTGACTCCTTTTGAAAATAGTAAAAATCACCTAGAAATTGATGTTTCAAAAATTTTTCTTAGCAGCATTTCAAATACACTTCTTAATAGTTATTGTTCTAAACATAATCATAATCTTTTGGGTAAAAAGAAAAAAGGAAACTGGATACTTTTAATAAATATATATTAGACCCCAATAATATACCGAGTAATATACCCAATCTAACACAAAAAAGTAAAATCTGAAACCTGTATAAAGCTTTCATGTTTTATCATAAATATTTGAATATTGCAAGGTCCTTTGGATGGAGAAAACCGAGAAGAAACACACTACCAAATTTGACGTTACTATTACCTATTATAACACCTTTATACCTATAGTGACATTTTACCAACTATCTCTTAAATAGATTGGTGGTATCTAGTTTCAGTTTATCAAAATTGATTCTATTTTGATAAACTGGATATTCAAAGGTTTTTGCTTCGAAATTTCGTTTTCCTTTAACAAAAATCAAATGGAGGCGCGTCTAAGGGCTGAGTTCATGACTCGCAGCCTTGTTTTAACCGGAAGCCCTTAAATATTATTTATGTATGCAGAAAAAGGTAAGTACTTAAACTGCAATTTAATTTTTTATTTAAGTCGTGCTTAAGGTAATATCAGCTTGTAGGAGGTCTTGTATTAGGCCAATTACGTTTCAAACTATATATAAAAAAAGTTAAATTTACAAAAAACAAGTTTTTGTTACTTATGTTTTTTCGAGATTTTTGCATTTAAAATGTCTACTTAACTAAGACATTTTAAAAGAAATTGCACATTTCAATATACGCCTGTAAATAAACTAAGACCACTTTGGATGACGTCACGCGTAAGCCGTCAGGCCTAGTTGTAGGAGGTATTGGTTTTACCCAATCCAAGCCATTTAAGATATACTTTTTTTCCTAATAATTTTCCTACCAAATAAATATCTGGATATTTAACTTTCTGCAATTCTTCTTTATAAAACCCTCCGTCCATTTCTAGGTATATGTCGTAGGATTTGTAAACTTTTTATGGGAAATATTTTATTTACCCAATTCGGCGTGAAAATGCTTCATGCTGCTAGCTTATCCGTATGTAATCACCCACACTAAACTTTGGCACCTTTGGATTTTTGCTTTTGTGTGCGTAAAAGGTAATCTTAAAATGTCATTTTCATTACCTTCATTTGGCTTTTGGTGGATTTTATGGTAGGTAGATATCGAGACAAAAATTAACTTTTAGCGTATCGATGTGTACAGTTGCCTGAAATTTCATTGAAACCGGTTTGTTAGCGATTTCTGCCGATTTGATGGCAGATTTCGAGGTAGCATTTTACTTTAAGCATTGAAGTTGTGGCAATCAATTTCGAAATATAGAACACAAAGAATACTTGTATTTCATGATATTAACTCGCCTTCTTTCGTATTGTATAAGTGTGGAAACGCACCAGCAGCAACCTTTTATTGCGCAACGTTTCGCAACATTGCGCAACGTTGCAAGCTCCAAATTTCCTTTGGAATCAGATGGAACAGGCGCGCACCGCGTGCAACGGTGCCATACAACGTTTCGCATCGTTTCGCAACGAGAGGACGATGTTGCGCCGCCGAAGAGGAGTCGTCAGTTTCTTCGCAACATTCGTGAGGCTAAGTACATGTTTTACGCTTTTCAAGAACAAGGGTCATAA
Organism: Pissodes strobi; assembly: GCA_016904865.1. Lineage (NCBI taxonomy): Eukaryota > Metazoa > Arthropoda > Insecta > Coleoptera > Curculionidae > Pissodes > Pissodes strobi. Next base: position 10,585 of record JAEQML010058775.1, on the reverse strand, counting down.
AATGGAGGGAAAGAAGAAGCAGAAGTCTATCCATATCGACGAACCGATTGACGCGGATTGATTGTTAGTGCTGGTCGAGGCTCGACCAGCTATATACAATAATAACTTGAAAGAACATCACAACCAAGATATTTTCAACAATATTTGGTCCGAAATTGCAAATGAATTAAATGTTCCAGGTATGTAAATACGTAATATCGAGCACAATATGATATAAAATGTTATACTTTTGCATTCCAAAATTAATTATTATTTAATTATAATTTAAATATTATATTGGCCAATTTAATCTAATTATTATGTCTATAATAATATTAGGTCAAAGTGCCATACGTTCTTGCCATGATACCGAACCAGCAGGTAACTTGGTAGGCAGCTCGGGAGGCCCTCGCTCTCGTCATCTCCCTCTGAAGGTCACACTCTTGAAGATTTTTCATTTCATCGTGTACATCTGCAACTGTCCCCTCCTTCTTCCTAACCATATTGTGCAAAACACAGCAAGCTGAAGTTATCGACTTTGCAAAATCTGGATGAACTAACATTGGTCGTTCGAATACACGGATTTTTTTTGACATCATTCCGAATGCGCATTCGACTATTCGACGAGCTCGAATAATTATATATTTTTCTCTTGTCTGACGTGAGTGATGCACGAGCAAAAGGTTTCATAAAAATTTCTGTTTAGTGAATAAGCTTCATCTCCTAAAAATACGTAGGGAAATAGAATTTCGTTTTCACGATCTAGTCTTCGGGGCTGTGGCAAGTTCAATGTTTGTGCGATTAAATTTCTGCCGAAATTAGAAGCAGTAAACACACCTCCATCACTATGTCTGCCCGCTTCTCTTACGTCTATAATTAAAAAATTACCGGCCGCATCCACAACTGCTTGTAGTCTATTGAGTGATAATTTTTATAATTATAAAAAGCTGATCCTTTATGGTACGGCTTTTGAATGCGAATGTGTTTACCGTCCACGCAGCCACAAACATTTGGATAATTCCATAAATCCTCAAACTGATCGGCAACTTTTTGCCATTTTTTTGGAGTCGGGCTGGTCATTAAATATACTGGAGAAAGTACTTCCCATATAGCTGAGCAAGTTTGACTTATTATTTCTCGTGCTATCGTGGCACCAATATGCATATTGTAGTGGATGTATTTAAAACAATCCCCCGTGGCAACAAATCTGAAATAAAGAAAAATAAAAATTAGCAAATATTTTGAAAACTATTAGTATTATGTTGGCACTAATGCCTGGAAAAGTTTAAAAGATTCAGAATTTTCACACAAACCGATTCATGAACATCGCTATTTTCTCCACTGTGTTTTGAGATAGGCGTTATTATTTTTTTTCAGTTGCTGCCTGTAAATCGAGATGGCATTCTTTGAGGACAGCGTACACGAGATACCTTCGAGAGCTAAGAAACGCGCCTAGCGGATCTGCTGCTAAGAAGAAAAAATGGTATTTGGCTGATGCAATGTCGTTTTTAGCAACTTATGCTGGGCCACAACGAAACATGATAAGTAATCTCTCGGCACCAAATATATCTCTTCCTTCGACGTATCATGATGTCATAGATAATGAAGAAACACAAGATAATTTGGAAAATGAGGAAAATAACGGATTACCGTTGGATGAGGTCGAGTCTCAGTCACAAATAAGTACTATTGAACGACAGGACGATACTGCAACTGCAAAGTCATCGATTGAAAGGAAAAAGAATAAGATACCATCTGCTGCCAAAGTGGTCGCAGGCCCTATGGTTGAATATCTCAGGACAGTCACCGCTCACGCTCAAAGCCAAGGTCCGGAACCGGACGACCCAACTTTAACTTGCTTTAAGAGTCTAGTCCCTGATGTTAATAAACTAGACGTTAGAAGCCAACGTAATTTTAAAGTAAAGGTGATGGAACTTTTGAACTCATTTCTTGATAAGCGGGAAGAATCACAGTCGCCTACTTTAAACCCTCTCTCGGGTTGCTCATTCGGGCCTTCTTCTAACTGTAATAGTGATTACAGTGATCATAGCGCAATGTACTCCGCATCATCTAACACGAGGACAGTTTCCACAGGACCTCCTAGTTCGGAACAGCGATTTATTCAAGAGGACCATTCACAACAATGCCAGCAGTCACAACGAAATGACTCGGTGATGGGCTATGACTCGTATTCGCGCTCGCGACAATATTTTCCTCTATGAGGCAGTTCAAAAGTAAAGCTGCCTATATTTTTTTAAATTTAAATATGTCAACAATAAATAAAAGAAACTTACCTCAGTGTTATGATTAATCTTTCTTCGGCTGAAATACACCTTCTGTAATTTGTATTCTGCTTCTTTATCCTGTCTTTAACTAGATTCAAAAGCTCGTCAAAAGTTTCCATACTAATTCGGCAATAGTTGTAAAATTTTTCGGGATCATTTCTTAACTGACGAATGAAATCAGCAATATTCCTTTTTTGGTTCATCGGGTGAATCCAAAATCTATTTCCCTTTTGATTTTGTTCATCTAACAGCTCTAAAAATTGCCACAATAAAATAGTCGTCTCTGCTTGCCTATCCATTTTGTCGGTTCAAAATCTGTGAAGAGTTTGGGGATCTTCCAAATTTGACCACAAAATTGTTGTCACTACGGACGATGATTGCATACTGAGATAATTATTGTTGCGACCCAAATGTTGCATGTGAAAATGTATCGACTTTTCATTGCAAAATTTCATTGCGCAACAAAAAAGTATCGCAACCTTGCACAACAAATACTTGCGGTCGGTGCGTGTCCACACTTAAGTATACACCCTTTTTTTAATTTAGTAGGATGATACCGCACACTCATTTCGCTGCCGTGAAGGTTTTTGGTAAAGGTTGCTACAAACTTCTTTTTTCTAACATTTTCACAGAATGTTTGTGATTGAGAGAGTAAAAGTATTAAGAAGATAATGTAGTCTGTGGGTCTTAGTCATACAAAACAAAATATGTTATATATTTGACTTTTTCAAAATTAGGCATGAATTAATTTGATGAAATCTTCTTTGGCGGTCTGACGCGAATCGGAAAATAGGGAGTATTTTTTTTTGAGGGTGAACATTTTTGAAAAAGTGGTCACTTTGAATAGTTCTAGCTCCAAAAAGTAGCAGGGATCCAAACAAATCGAGACGACAGTTTGATAGCATATTTTTAGGTGAAATTTTTTTTAAATGTTTCTTCTGTTCTAAAATATAGGGAAAACGAACTTTTGAGGGAAAATGTAAAAACATCGATTTGGTGGTTAAACAAAAATTTTAAATTTCTGCTTTTACACCAATTTGCTCTATTTTATAAAGTGCGTTAATCAAGTTAGTCCTTGCTAACCTCTATCCCTCTCCTCCTGAAATAAAGAACTCGCCCTGAAAACATGTATTGTACAATGGCATTATTTAGGAACTTAAATCAACAACAAAATCAATTCTTTGCTCACTATAATGATTCATGTGAAAAATGACAGCAAATACTCTCGAGTGCGTCAAACAAAAATATTGATTGGATGAATATTTAAAACCTTGTTGGGCCACCTCTATTTAGAATGACTTCCCTAACTCTCTCGGGCATAGAATCCACTAGTCCGGCAGAAGCAATCGTGCTTTTCATTCACGCGTCCACCGCCACCGGTTCTTGCAAATTTTGACATTCATTCCTTTACTGACTCAAACGTAACTTAATTGCTCTATAGAATTGATATCCGACGACTTAGCAGGCCAAATCATTCTCATGATATTGTTTTCCCTAGGCAATTCGTTGACGATTCTTGCTCTATGAGGACGAGCATTGTCGTCGATTAAAACAAAGTCGTCCTCAAAATTATCTACAAAGGATAAAACAGTATATTTCAACCATCTCCCTGCATACGTCGCGGCAGTCATACTTTGCCCAATCAGTACAATCAATTCAGTCCTACCATTCCTCATGATTCCACCCCAAATAGTCACACCGCCTCCTCCAAACGCCACCCTCGCTTTCGTATGCTCTTCTCTGAATCGATCCGCTCTTCCTCTCCACGCTAAAATATACCCATCAGAATTATATAGGTTAAACCTAGCCTCATCCACAAACATGCACCTAGTCCATTCTGTGATTCTCCAATGTTGTTGGTCAATGGCCCGTTCCCTTCTTGCAGCTGGATGAATCCAAGCATACAAGTTCTTCGGCGGTTAACAGCAAACAGTATACGCTGGTCATTTCTATGACTGGTTATCCTGGATTGTCCTGTTCCGCGACGATATGCCACCCTTCCAGATGTCGCGTGCCTGCGTTTGGAAACAGGCATGTGGCTGGTGTCATAAAAAATTGCTATTTCTTCGAGATAATGTCCCTCAACATATGAAAGAGTACTTCTGCAGATTCGAAAAAAATATCTTACCTTACAGCATTTTCCATCTGCCTTTGGCTTAGTCGTGTCATTTTTGAATTAAGTTATTTAATCCCTGATGCACAATTGATAATTTATTGGTTTATTGAGTGGTCAAGCTGATTTTTGTATTTTTTTTTAATAAAACAGATTCTGAATAGACCAAAGTATCAACAATTTGTCAATTTGACAATAACAATCAATGGACGTCCGTTGATAGGTAACATGACGTTTATATCAATTTTTGTTTTAACTGGCACTCTTGATTTTGAAAGGATAAAATAGGTACTATGGAAACTTCCAATATACGAATTAACTTAAATTTACTGTTAGAATTAAGGCCAGAGGATTGAAGTAAAACGTAAAAAGTAAAGTAAAGTAAAAAAAGGGCTCGTTCTCACGGTGAAAGTACCCTCATGAAAGTGCTCTCATGATAGCCCCCTCGATAGTCCTATCATGAAAGTGAGGTGTGTACACGTATTTAAAAAAATATCGTGACAGTAATAGCCAGATGACCGATACGGAATTAATTTGTGTGGTAGCGGCTGTTATTGGTGAAACAATTAGGAAAATTCAACGTAGAAAAAAAAAAGAAAAACTAAGAATAAATGGGTGAGAAAATGGATAGCAAGAAGAAGTACACTAGGCGCTTCTGAAAGACTTCTGAATGTACTTGCTATAGAAGATCCAAGAAGTTTTTTAAACTTCGTACCCATGAATGAAGAAATGTTTAATATGTTACTAAATAAAGTAAGTAAGCATATTTTGAGGGGATATTAAAGTAAGCAATAATAATATATGGATATATAGTGTGATGACGGTAAAAACTGTAGGGTAGGTAGGGGCTCCATAGGTAAGTATTTCGAGCAAATGAACTCATGTCCGAAAGCCCCTACTGACCCTAAAATTTTTGCCAAAGTTACCATCATCATCTTGCAGAGTAAGCAAATTTTGTCATATAAAAGGTATTTTCTTAACTAAGAATGTTTTTTTAAAGATTAGTTGCAAGATGCAAAAGAATAATACTGTTATGCGAGAATCTATATCAGCAAAGCTAAAACTTAAAATGGCTTGTCGATATCTTGCTATTGGCGAGTCACTTGGATCGTTGCAGTACCTTTACCGAGTGCCAAAGTGTACCATAAGCCAGTTTCTACCAAATGTCTTTGATGCCATATGCGAAGTGCTGAAATGTTATGTTATGGTACGTGATCAATAATAACAATAATTATGCACGTCATTTATTTAAAAAAATACAAAGGATGTTCATACAAAAGCAAAAGAATATTCTAAAACAGTTTTAAGTGAGTTTCTATTTTAATTATAATCACACCACCGTTATCACTTTCCGTCCAGTTCTTAAAACAATTATTAATGGTTTCTGCCTCTGCTGGTAATAATATCATTCATCTCCCCCTGAAGAAGTTGACGGATCATGTATTGTCTTGTAGATCCTTTCCTCTACCAGTAGCGTCCCTTGTTTCATAGTCAAATGAAGGATTATTTAAATTCTGGTTTTGTAAGCAACGCAGGCGAACAGTTTTTATTGATTTCTGGATATTCTGCTGTGGTATTATTGCATCTTGTAATGGAAGGCACTTAAGTTGGAAAGAAAAATGTCCAAATGCATCAAATTCATTGAAGGAAACAAACTTTCGGATGCCACTTCTTTTAGAACTATAGCCTGATCCAAAGAATCATCGCTCTTATTCCTTCCATTACTCGCGGGTCTTTTGCGACTTGTCTTTATTTTCCTTGCCGAGTTGACGAAAGGGGCTTCTTCAAACTCCCTGCCAGGCTCTCGTGCCGATTCTTAATTTGGTTTTGTGGGCAGTGGCATCCTTTTGAGACTTGTCTGTGTATTTCCAATAAAATTGACAGAAGGGCTTTTTTCCACACTCCTAAGGCTCTTGTGTCGATTCTTAATTTGCCATTGCGGGCTGTGTATTAGCCTGATTTTCTTCAGAAACTTCTTCTGAGAGCATCTGCAACAAAAAACAACATAAACAATATTATTTTTGATTGATTTAATAGATGTGTTTTAATTTTTCAGATACCACAGAGTGAGAACGAGTGAAACAAATTTATAAATGAGTTTAATGCTCGCTGGAATTTTCCTAAATGCATAGGAGCAATTGATGGAAAACATGTTTTGGTTCAATGCCCTCCTAATTTCAGTTCTCAGTACATTAAGTACAAAAGAACCTTTAGTATTGTACTACTGGCCATGGTGGATCATGATTATAATTTTACTTTTATTGATATTGGGAGTGATGACAGCATTTCAGATGGTGCAATATTTGCTCAATCCTCTTTTCAAATAGCTATTGAGGGAAATATATATTGAACCAACCTGACGGATCCGTTATATTGGGAGATGAAGCATTTCCACTTAAACCATATTTAATGAAGCCCTATCCCCAACGAAACCAACTAAGTATTGCACAGAAATTATTCAATTATAGACATTGTAGGTTATGTCAGAGCAGCTTTGCAGAGAAATTATTTGCCAGAAGCTCGACCTTACTAGCTATTTTGCGGGGACAGGAGCAGTCGATTGGCAGTACAGAATGATAGAATAGTAATCGCGAGAAGACATCAATATAAATAATTTGTCTATTGCGGCGGCAAAATTCAACAATTCAAATCCGAAACATCCATTACCTGATCACACTGTATGAAATAAAGCTAAAAATTACATACAACTTACCAAATTTGATTCTGACTCATTTTCTTCGAAATTTTGTCGTAAAAACCAGTCAGCTACAGGAAACCATGTAAGTTTTGGTTTATACACAGTACTTGTGCCCATTCCAGTTCCCATATATTTCATTATTTTAGCCACTTCTTGGTTATAGGTACACCTAATGGTTCTTATTTTCTGCCTAAGTTCTTTAGTCGTAGAAAGTTTTGATACGGGCAGCAGAAGTTCATTACCATGATCCCTTTTTGCTCTATTTTTGAAATCGGGGGAGCTTTTCTTCCATAGATATGGAAACCTTTCGTATTCTTCAAAAAATTTTATTGCGTCAAATCGGTGACTGTTCATTTTGCTCAAATAATTTCTGATATTTTATTGCCAAACATATATAAAAGCTACACTGTTCCAATACAAAAACAGCAAAACCTATCACGAAAGTACTCCCAACTATCTCGTCAAGCTAGATAGCGCGAGAGCACTGTCGCGACATCATGATAGTTACTATCGGGTTATTTACATGGTGATAGTTTATGTGATAATAGCTATTATGACAGCAACTATGGCAGAAACTATCACCGTGAAAACGAGCGTTAAGGTTAAAACAAGGTTTTCAATGTTCATCCAATCAATATTTTTGTTTGACGCACTCCAGAGTATTTGTTCTCATTTTTCACATGAATCATTATAGTGAACAAAGAACTAATTTTGCTGTTGATTTAAGTTCCTAAATAAAACCATTGCACGTTTTTAGAGCGAGTTCTTTATTTCAGGAGGAGAGGGATAGAAGTTAGCAAAGATTAACTTGATTAATGCACTTTATAAATGAGAGCAAATTGGTGTAGAAACAGAAAATTTAAAACCTAAACCATAGCAGATAAACGCAAAATCTCAAAAAGGTCCCGACACATGCTCAATATCTATGTAATGTTACGTTCAAAAATATCAGCATGCTCTTTTTACAAAATGGGGAGCCAGTGGATTTTTGTTAAAATACACGACTTTTTGATTTATCCTGTATTATAGCCTCCAGTCAAAATTTAAGAAATTGTTACCAATGATTCAAAAGACGATAAAAAACCTTTCGAAATCTGACTTGCTCTTTGAAATCCGTTCAGTATAATTTTAGGAGTCACATGGTATCAAATTTGACTGAAAAATGGGCTTGCAACGATAATTATGTGCAGCAGATTATATACGGTCAATTATTGCAGATCAAAACTCAGAAAAGCGGTAGGTATTTTTAGGTAATACGTGGATATTTGATATTCTCATATAGAAGTGCTTGTAAATCCTGACAAGGAGAGTAAAAAGGAAAAATTGATGTGGCACGAGAAAGCGTTTCATTATTTTAAATGTCGGTCCTGGAACAGGATTTGACCCATGTGAAAGTTTAATTGTTTCCTCAAAGTCCAAAACTTTGAACTATTATGGTGATATGAATATAAAAATATACGCATATGCTCAAATCGGAACTCCAACCAGTGGAAAATCTCTCACAAAACTCAAAATATATGTCGTGGATGAAATATTCCAGGAACGTGACGATGAGGATTTACTAATGCCGCCATAGAATTACCAGTTTAACGCAATATCATTGATATGGGCTAAGACAAATTCCTACTACGAACAACATGTGGGTGATGGCCTTCGATCCAAGCATGTAGAAATAGTTTGGCTTGATGCGTTGGATCGTACTGGAAGAAATCTGTGGAACATACAGAAAATTAGTAAGGGAAGATCTTTGTAGTTTGACCCCAGATGATGTTATGAATAAAGACGATTTTGTAATGGTAAACATCTCTCAACCTAAAAATCATACGTCTCGATGTTTTACAATTTCAAAGGAGGTACACAATGGCACTTACTTGACGCTATATAGAAAATATACAAATTTAAGGAATTCTTACACTAAGCATAACACATTTTTTACTCAATAAAAAAGGCGTTTGTTCAGTACAGTGTGTGGGCATAATGGGGAACTTGCATAAAAATTAAATTTGAAAAATATTACTCACAAACATAATTTAATACTATGAAAAGAACCACAGTTCGCAAAAAAACTATTTTTTTATTTTTGTATAATAAATATAAGCAATTAAAAACTGCATGATTCAAATTATTCTTGTAACGCGCCGTCCTTGGCTGGGACCGATTGTGACGTCAAGTAGCTCGTTTGTCGTCGCGTCTGACGGACGGCAGGGCAAGGAACGTCTTAGCTTCCATTATTATTATTAATATTAAAGCACAGATTAAAGTACAAATCAATACGAATTGTAACAAATACCCTGGCAATTCAACGACGAGCAGTAATAAACGTAAATATTTTAATAAATGTGGCTGCCGATGCCATACTGCCTTCACTGACATTTTAAGATAATTATGTCAATGACTGCTTTCCGATCAAACGAGCGGTGTGACGTCACGTGTCGTTTAAAATGAGTAGCTTGCGGTCACAACTTTAATTATTTATTGCAAATTAAATATTGCGATTTGAGGGCTGATATTTGGTGTGTGCTATCTCTATAGGTAGGCAAATATATTAAAGAAGTAAAAAAAAAATGTTCAAGTTCCCCATTACCTTTAGCGTCTTCTTAATCCTCATTTATACACCGGTTATAGCTTCCGCAGATCATCCGGAACAATGCTGGCAGATTCAATAAATCAAAAGATCGAGTAGCTGGAAATTAACTTCATTCGTCGAAGGTTATAGTGAAGAGTCTGTAAAAGAACGAAACAAAATGTCAAACAAAACATTGAATCAGAATGACCAAGCAGCATTTACAGCATCAGCATCCACCTCCGAATCTCAAATAACTTACATTCAAACGGAAGGACAACGGAATCTTGAAAATGGAGAGGGCAGCAACAATATTGAGTCTATCATGAATATATTCAAGGTTTTATTATCTCCCATAAATTTGCCGAATGCCAGCAACTGCTCTTTTATAATTGACACACATAAGTAGCAATTTTTTTTCAATAAATTTTTAAATTCAATATATTGTGTTATTTAATGTGTGATATCAGATTTAATGTGTGTAATGTGTTTCACTAGTTGAAAAAATATTGATCTTAACTCTTGCGGAAAGTGTTTTTTTCGCACCCGACTGCTGGCCAAGCTCCGCTACGCGTGGTTTACTCAATTGAGGTCGCGTGCGGATAAGTACCACTTTCCGCACTTGATAGAAAAATACCTATTTCCTAGGCCCAAAAAGTAATATTCCCGAACTGCTACTTGCTATTTCCTAGCAACCCTTAATGTTGCCAGGTTGCCAACGCGGTCTTGGAATGTTAACATTTTCGGACGATCGCAGAAAAAATTATTGTTTAATAAAGTTGCTCGCCCTTCCTCATTTTGTTATCAAGATCCGCCTGTGAATTGTGGGGTAAATATGGAAGATGATAACTTTTTTTGTGTTAATTTACGTTGAACGAAATTTTCTATTATTACAGAGGCTTCAATTAAAATTCCTCCTAAATGAGACGCAATACAATTTCATTTAA
>JAEQML010058774.1:0-29643 GCA_016904865.1 Pissodes strobi | reverse complement strand
TTATTATTATTATTATTATTATTATTATTATTATTATTATTATTATTTCTTAAAGTTACAATAAATTAAGCAAGAGCGTGAAAAACCTTCCGCCGATATTGCTGTTGACCAGTTTATTTAACAAAGTGTACTTTTTGTATAAGTACTAACCATAATTTTTTATTTTTAGGCGACTTTACGTACACAAAATGTCCCACGAAACGGAACTAAAATTCGAATGTTACACGTGCGGAAACAAATTTAAAACTAAGCAGTATTTGAAGGCGCACTTATATAAACATAATAAAGGTGAGCTAGAATTAAACTCGTATGTTTCTCATCAAAATATTGATGCTATTGTACGTGCAATTGAAGGGCTCGGAGAATTGTTGGCACTCGACCGCTTGACAAGGCCTCTTCAAGTACCTAACTTCTGTCTTCAAAATGTATTTTTTCTAGTCCCGCAAAATCTCAGAAAAACCCAACAAATTTGGTAGACGGCTTGATTCGGTACCTACAATGCTGGTTTACATTGCCGCTTTGGGGCTTCCTTGGCTCGTCCGGAAGTTTCGTTTAGTCCTTCCTTTTTCGAGATGGTCTGAAATTCGGTTGTCCCTAGTAGCAAAAAATTTCAGAAAATCCCATAAATTCCTCAGAGATGCGGGGCTAGGGATGGATGAGTTGGTAGTTCCGTTAGGATTCCTGAAGATCAACGATGGCGTTTCGCGGCTGACCCAAAGCGGTTTCTTGTTTCTTGTCTTTTCGTGATCTTAACTGCAACTAATAATAAATTTAATTCTAGGGCATCTCAGCGCTGGACATTCCCATTCGACCCTGCCGAGCCAATCAGAAGGCGTTAACTTTCGCGCTATTAAATGTCGTTGGAATACCGGTAGTTGGGAATTCCGAGCGGCGAATATAAAAATCATGGAACGTTATTACTGCCTCATGCCGTGCACTTTCTTAAGCGGTTTGCATTTTTGTTCAGATGCCTCCTTAAATGTGATAAAGTTTGAAGGCCATTTCACAACACTAAACATGCATTATTGGAAATTAGGATATATTAAGGTCTGTTTACTGCGGAATCTGAAAATCCTAGTGGGGAGATATTCTCAGGTCTTTTGGCATGATTTCATAATATAGAAAAAATAAAGTTGAAATGTTGCGCTTAAAATCAGACTAGACAGACTTATTTTTTTTGACCATCTCTCAAAATCCAAAATCGGTAGGACCGTTCAGTGTCGACAAAACTGTCTAAATATTTTCTCGATTAACGGTTTTTTATCCTGTTGTTTTCTAAATCGCAATGCATTCATCATCAATATGGGACACACTGGTATTGGTCTCGAATGATTGTTTAATTGGCAAAGCATTATATTAACAAGAGTTTTTACTGCATGGGGGACAATGTTATTATACACGACAAATAATGGAAAATTACAAGATCAGTCGACTTACCTGTAAGGAAGATCGATCGGAATTATCCGAGCATCTCCGCCGTCCTTCATTACACTTTGTAGTATACAATTTTATCCAAACCGGTACGAGTTTTAAAGAAGTTATCAAAAAACATGATGATTCAGCCGTCCCAGGCCCGGTCGCTCGAGCTCGTCGCCCTGTTGCGTCATTACAATTTTGGTTCCTATGATATTTTTGATTACATTGAATTTGGGGTGATCAGGAGAAGGTAAAGACTGGGTGGGTTTGTAATGAAGGACGGCCGAGATGTTCGGATAATTACGATCGATCTTCCTTACAGGTAAGTCGATTGATCTTGTAATTATCCTTCACATCTCCGTCGTCCTTCATTACACTTTGTAGCTGTTTAAAGTATTTGCGACGTAATCTACATTAACTGAAAATTGCGATTTTCTGTTGTCTTAGATTTGCAAGGCCCTTTTTATAAATTAAATTCCAAATTTATAGACATTAGATTTAATAGTATACATATGAAGGTACACACGCAATCGCTCGGGACTCTCCGTAGTTCTCAATTGCCCTACTTCATTTACTTAAAACAGTTTCTAGAAAAACAATGTTAGGTGTGCCTCCTACAGGGTGTCCCACAGTGATTTTATAAAATAATGCCTTAGGAATGGTAGAAGATATAAAATGATTCATTTTAGAGAAACTGTTTTAGGTGTTCTTCCTACAGCTTAAAAAATATATATGATATATCGGAACATTTTATAGTAACGTCACGTAATATTACTCTTGTTATTTGTGATATTCCATTATTTATAAAAATTTATTCTAAAAAAATAAATTTATTTCAGGCGTTTAAGTTCAGTTTATTTTAATAAGGTATTTTAAGACCAGTCAATATAAAGTGCTCAAAAGTTGCATTATCCAAATTCAGGCAGCTGATGTCTAAGTTATTGGTGTTCCAATCTTTATGTAGAGTATTCCAGTGTAAAAAAACTACATTTTTGACTTACACCAAAATGTTCAGTAGTGTACATAAAATAAATCGTTGAGTCGGAAACTCAATCAGGTTAGCCAATCATTTGATTTTCGGTTGCGTTGCTATATTGGATACAGTTATACAGTGTGGCCCAAATTGGGTATACATGTATGGGTATCTTGGAAACTATAAGATATAGAAAATCGGTTAAATGGGGAAAGTTTTAGTTCATTCAATTCCCAATTCAATGCCATTTTGATAACGATTTGATCTTTTTTCGTTTTTGAGATATTTTGAAAAAATCAAAAAGTTGTATTTTCGAAAAAGCGCTGTACTTTTTTTATTTAAAGATATTTTTAAAATCTGTAAAAACATTGTTAGGACAACTTTTTATGCTCGATGCACCCATGTATTCAGTTTTTAGTTCTGACGTTTTGGTTATGAGAAACCAGCATCAACTTCTTTTTTTCTCATGGCGGCCATTTTGTTTTTTAACACATTTAAAAAGAACTTTTTTTTTCCTTTCTTGTGATGTATAACACTTCATAAAAATATTTTATTTTTATGTCAGAAAACGACAAATTTAATTTTTAGCTGGGTTGGCCATGACTGCGGAGGCCATTTGCGGTACAAAACAAATATTGCTAGTGTTTCATAGTTATTTAACTGAAAAATATACGAAACATTGATCAGACAAACATCGAATTTAACTTTTCATTTTTAGTAATTTTTGTTTTTATTAATATTTGTTAAAAGGTAAGTTTAATATTAGCTGCCCTGCCAAACATCATTAAAAAAATATCAATATGTTTAGAATGTTATATTAAATGCAATAGGAATACAAGTGTCGCACCGCCAGTTATTTGGAACTCAATCCTGACAGTCAACACTCAAGACTCAAGCCTTAAGACAAGTCTGTTATGGACCTATGAAATTATAGAAGCCTTGGGAAGCCATGTGACCAAAGGACAAAATAATATTGAAACAATATTGAGTTGGCTTTAGCAATAGTTGCTACGGAGGGCGGTTGCCGTACAAATTAATATTTGCTATTAATTTCCAAACTATCGTTCTAAATATAAGTATCGGTTTCTGTTCATAACTGCTTACTTTACAACTTACTACTATTAACATACCCAAACTAACTAATCTAACCACGCGAAACCGGCTAGACCTCACCACCTCGTCCCGCTCGAGGACCCAGCCACCGCCGATGCATACGCATACACAGTTGTTCACGGTATTTGACGGTACAAAGTACAAAGTTTACAGAATATGCAGGTATCTGCCGCACTCTTGTGATCTCAATGCATTAAAGTTTCGACAGTGAGCGAAGCAACTTATATTTATTCTGTAAACTTTGCCCAAAGATTACACCGAGGGGTGCAATATCCGGTGACCCAGCTGGCCAATTTACAGGACCCCGGTTTGATATAACATTATTTAATTGTAAATGAATGGTCCTGTAAGTTGATTATCTAAAAACAAATTATACTATTTGACTTTGTAAATATTTTGCGGACTGTGTAGACTTACCGTACACACCACACCAGACATTAAAGCCAAATCTTACTTGTGGCCTACGTTCTGCCACTTGGTGAGGATTATCAGTGGCCCAAAAATGGATATTCACAATAATGAATGCTCCGCAGTTGCTGACAAACGTTTCGTCGGTCCAAATAATCTTCATACTGAAATTGGGGTTTTCATGACATTGGTTTACAAACCAGTTTGAAAATCATAATCGCCTTGGGTCTGTTTCCTTTAAAACTTGAACAATAGTGGGTTTATAAGGACGATATTTGTTTTCTTTAAGGACTGTTTGGATAGTAGTTCTTGGTATAAGTATTTCCCTCGCACGTACTCTCGTCGACGTCGTCGGGTTCGCATTAAAATATCCTTAATGTCATCGTCACGAGCTTGATTGCCCTTCTGATATTTCTTTGGCGTTGGTACTTCAAAGCTTCCAAATTTTTTAAGTTCAGGTCAAGCCTCGCGAATAGTCTTGGCTGTTCTCTCAGGATACAGGTCCAAATAGTCGGCGGTGGCAAGATTTGTATTTCTATTACATTTAATATAACATTCTAATATGTCATATTTTTCTTCACTGGCATATCGCGTGGCGATATTTAGAAATCAAAATTTATGAAAATTTAAACAAAAACTACCAAATAGCGTTTTGACTGAATAATGTCACTTTTCAGTAAAATGACTTAAATGCCGCCGAATCACCATAGCAACACTATCATTTATTACGGCAAATGGCCTCCGCCGTCATGGCCAACTCAGTTAAAAATTAACTTTGTCGTTTTTTGACATAAAAATAAAATATTTTTATAAAGTGTTATACATCATAAGAAAGGAAAAAATATGTTCTTTTTAAATGTGCTAAAAAACAAAATGACCGCCATAAGAAAAAACGAAGTTGATGATGGTTTCTCAGAACCGAAACGTCAGAACTAAAAACTGATTACATGGGTGCATCGAGCGTAAAAAGTTGTCCTAACAATGTTTTTACAGATTTTAAAAATATGTTTAAATAAAAAAAGTACAGCGCTTTTTCGAAAATACAACTTTTTGATTTTTTCAAAATATCTCAAAAACAAAAGGAGAGAAAATCGTTATCAAAATGGCGTTGAATTGGGAATTGAATGGCCTACAACTTTCGCCATTTAACCATTTTTCTATCTCATATAGTTTAGAAGATACCCATACATGTATACCCAATTTGGGCCACACTGTATACGAAAAAGGTTTGGGTACCTTGTGCGTAAAATATACTAAACTACTGGCCATTTGCTTTCGAGCAAGGAAAATTTCGCCTAAATTAAATATTTTCTTAACCCTGGAGTGTACACGTGGGGGTATGCCGTACCCCCACCGATCTATTTTTTCCTGCCGTTTATTAATAAATTTGTCAAAGCTGCTAGGATCCTAGGTAGCCTCCTAAATAGGTCCAAGCAAGGAGTACGTTGGATGCAGGCGAATGACGCATGCTCATTTCAGAGATATTGTGATATTTATACACCATACCCCCACGTGTGCACTTGTGTTACTCTCAATAATAAATATGTATATACATATATGTACATATTTATACCTATATATACATACATACACACATATACATACATACATACATACGTACGTATATATAATATATGCTTGTTTCACGGGAGTATCAGATAGTTCTGATGATGCTTCCGATAACAATTAGATTATAGGTCATTCTTATAGGTTAAATGGTTTGTGCATTTTTAATGGTTTTGGTTCTTTTTGTATACGTTCTTTAATAAAAAAAAAGTTATAGAAACTTTCTTATTGCCTTTTCTTTTAAAAATAAAACAATTTTTAAATGGGGGTATGGGAACACCCCACGTGGGTACTTTTGTTTTAAAAACCCACGTGTGCACTCCAGGGTTAACCAGACGTGATATCGAACTCTGGTTTTTAATGGTTAATAGATTTATTCCTTAAGAACATTTTTTTAATGTTGGTTTTTTTTTAACTGTCAAAAAATTTTATATACAGGGTGTCAAAGAAGACGATGATTTTTGCTCAAATTTCAATAGCATGTAACTTTCATAATAATTTTTTTAAATATTGTCACTGTACATCAATTGAATCACTGGTCAAAGAAAGTTGTCTGTCAAATTTTTGATATCTGCTATATTTTAAAAGATACCGATTTTTTTATAAAACGTTGGTTTTTTCAACTTTTTGGTAGTTAGACCACACTGTGCGTTGTATCATGCAAACTTTGTAAGTGATTATTTACCTTATGAGAAGCTTATTTATGTTCAGTAAACAAAATGTACCTAAATGTTGTGATGTGCAGTGGCGTACTTATAATCACTTATATGTCTTGGTTTATGAGTATCTCACAATTTTTCACGGTTGTTTTGTATTGGAAAGTACTCGCTCGCAAAATCAAACACATCAAACTAGTGATATTTAACTTTAAGGGTTTTCAAAGCTAGTTTAATTTTAGGAATAGTGTTGTATTAGGAATAAATAAATAAGAATTTTCATAAATGAAATTTTTATTTTTTTTTGTCTAGTTTATGACTTTGCATCGAGTGCATTTAGCCACTACAATAACTTAAATTTAAAACTCAAATGAAACATTCCATCATTCATACCAAATATAACACCAAAATAAAAATTGAGAAGTGACAAAATTATAGGATAGAACTGGGACACACGCTTCACGCCATAGGGGTCCATCTAGGCGACTTTATAAATAACAAACAAAGAGATGGACCAATCGGTAAAATGGGACAGGGAACATAGGGTAAGACAAAAGGTACTCAGTTATCTAAAGCTTTCGCTCCACCATTCTCACAAACCTAACCAATAAGTTGTGAATTATTTTGTCTTGCTTAGACAAAGTCATCAGGTTGCATGCGTTGATGGGTAGCTTATTTAGTTCTGCAAGTTTTTCCAACAAAAAACAGGATGCACGCTGATTAAATAGGCAACTAAAAAGCCAATGATTTAGATCGTCTACACTTGAGTTGTCACAGACGCACAAAGGACTGTCAACCAAATTCATTTTGTTTAATAGATATCTAACATTGCCATGTCCGAAGATTAGTCTTATAAATGTAGTGTAGTGACATCGATTTAAATTGGTTTCTTGTAGACTGGGATTAGAAACGAGATGTCTATTGGTTCTGGTATAGAAGTTCGGATTATTGACAGCATACTCTGCATATTTATAAATGAAATTAAAAAATTTAAATTTAAAAAAAAAATTTTAGACACACTGTAAAATATACAGTGAAATATTAAAAAGTAAAAAATAAAGAAAAAACTTGCTTAATCTAGAGATGAGTACTTTCCAATACAAAATAATCGGGAAAAATTGTGAGATACTCATAAACCATAGTATAAGTGATTATACGCCACTGCACATCAAAACCTTTAGGTACAGTTTTTTTACTGAACATAGACAAGCTTTTCGTAAGGTCTAATGATAATCACTTATAAAGTTTGCACAATACGAGGCACAGTGGAGCCTAGTTACCAAAAAGTTGAGAAAATCAAGGTTTTACAAAAAAAATCAATATCTCTTAAAATATAGCAGATATCAAAAATTTGAGAAACTGCTTTCTTTACTATGGACCAGTGATTCAATTGACGTACAGTGAGATATTTTTAAAAAATTCTTGTGAAAGTTACATGATATTGAAATTGAAGAAAAATCACCGGCTTCTTTGACACCCTGTGTATAATCTTTTTGCAAGTTTGAAGAAATTCAACTATGGAAAATTTTTCCTAAGGGATAAATCTATTAATCATTAAAAACCGTAGGTCGATATCATGTCTGGTTAAGAAAATATTTACTTTTAAATTTAGGCGAAATTTTCCTTGCTCGAAAGCAAATGGCCAGCAGTTTATATTACTTAACGAAAACTAGCAATTCTTCGTTGGTAGATTGGCACAATAATCCAAACTGGTTGGCAATACATTAAATTTAATTACCAATAACATGAATTATTTGTGTATCACATATTAGAACTGTTTTCTCGTACCTATTAGACTTTGGTCAAATCGGTTTTGATGAAGACATCGTCTTTAAACGCTGTTTTCTTTAGCACTTAGTAATTTATAGATCATTTGTTCAAATCTTTAACCCTTAACTGATATTAATTTATTTGTTAATTTAGTTTTGATACTATACCAATATTCTTATGTAATATGATAATGAGTTGGTAAGTAAGTTATAATTGTATCTTAATATTTATATGATTCCTTAGAAATCATGGTTCAATAAACAAGATGCAAATTCAGTGGGATTACCCGCGATAGGTTTGATATAGAATGTTGAGAATACTTGTGATCTTTCTGTCCAGCCAGCTGTCTTCTGAGTGGTTTGTAATGTAACTTCCATTCTTGAGCTGCTGAAATTGCCACGTGTCGCGTGCTGCGTGCCCTAAAGATTTCCGTGTTATACGGCTGGCTTTTAGTATTCACTTGACTCATCTGCTAATGGTTTAACTGCTGGCTGGGTGATAGGGCTTTTTGTGAGTGAGTATTAAATTTTCTTCGGTTTTGTTATTTATGGTATCGATTGCATCTGCAAAGGCAACGATCTATTAGCATATTTACCGTATCTATGAACGCTGTAATTTCTGTTTTTGAACAGAAAAATAGGTATGTTCACTACGTGCAACTGCAATTGCAGACAGTGGAGGGTACGATCGATTGTATCTGCTAATACAAGGACCTATTCACCTTTTATTGACTGGTAGCACCCTTTTTCCTTTTGTGCGTTCTATGTAAGTCTCTAATAGTGGGGCTATACATAGTTCAGGTGGATTAATAAAATAAGGTAATATCAATTTTTTTTAAGGGTGTTTAAGGGTGCTATCTGTCAATGAAGAAATAATCACTTTTATTGCTTCATTAGGTACGCTTTGTTGTAGAAAAGCTCTCTGTTTCCATAGAATTACGCCTAGACTCTAGATCAGCTTCCTTATTGTCTTTTGATTTATGAAGCGTAAATATAGATATTTTTGCCTTCACGCCATTTCGAAATAGCTTTTGACATACCATTTAATTTATTGAATCGTAAACTTGCCATTTTGTTTATGCACGATATGGCCGTTGCATTATCAATTTAGAGAATAGAGCAGTTTGAGAAGGTTTTTTTTTTTGCAAAGCATTTTAAGCCGAAAAAGGCTGCTGTAAGTTCTAGGATGTTTATGTAAACGCCACAGTCTTTTCCGTTCCAAAATTCCCTTGTGATTTTTCCCATTGCAGAAAACGCCCCAATCGGTTCGTTAGTCATTTGGAAATATTTCTAAAGAAAATTTATGTTAAGAAAAACTTTGAACAGACATCATTAAGTTTTTTAACCATCAATTCAAATCTTCTTCCATAGTGAAAGTTATCTTAATCTTTGAGTCACATTTCCTATTGTTTAATTTTAATGCTAAGATTTTTTGCCTCTTTAAAGATTTTATGTGTAACCAGCCGTACAGCTGGCCAAGCAGCAACTAGTTTTCCGACGAGTTGTGCAAATAATCTGATTTTACAGTTATTTTTTTATTTTATTTTATTTTTCTAATGTTTTGTATGTCTTTATAAATTATTTCCCTTTTCTCTTGAGTTAAGTTGTTGCGCGGTAATAACTACGCTTTTTTCGGAATTAATTATTAATCCTAAATCTTGTAATGTTTGTGTAATTTTATTTATACTTTTAAGCAATTCTCTTTTGAATTACCAATAACTAGCCAATCGTCTAAATAGAGTACAGTTTTTATACCCTTTAATTTTACATATCTTACAACTGGTTTCAGAAGTTTTGTGAAAAGATATGGAACTGTACATAAACTAACCCAACGTAGTTCAGATGGAACGCAATTAAACTGGTATAGTACGTTGCAAAAAACGAACCTTAAAAACTTCCTATGACTACTGTGGATAGGAATAAGGAAATATGCATCTTTAAGATCAATTTTCCCGAGAATGCATAACTCGAAATTAAATTTTGTGCCGTCCTGTAGTCTTCGAGTTTAAAATGGGATGCTGTCATATACCGATATAAGATTTTTAAGTTGGCATAAATCGATATTTCCCATTGAGTGAGTACGACGATAAGAATTCGCCATCCACCGATTTACATTCCTCGACAGCCCCGATTTTTAAAAGTTTATTAATCGCCGATTGATACTTGGCGATTTCACAGTTTTTAATGTCGCAACGTACTTTGTTAATCTGGAGTGGTATCCTTGAAGGGGATTTTATAACCTTGTACCCACGCTATTGTTGAACTGTTTATATTTAATTTCTGCCAATTTTGAACGTATAATATTAGTTCAGACGGTTGGGTAATTTAAATTATTGAAAAGGAGGGCTAAAACCCACGGACTAGTTGTAATTGATAGAAGTAGTTGTTTTGGCGTGCAGTTGCAGGATTTAGTACAGTTTCTACTTCAAGATTTAATTGTTGGTGGTCTGAGGACATTGCAGTTGGTGGATACTTCTCTATCATACTGTTTTCTTTTTTTTTATTTAGTTTCTTTAATAAGTAATTGTTCCATCTAAAAACTATCTGGGTATGTAGTTGTTTCTGATGTTGGTAAGTCTCGATTCGAATGGGTTACTTCCTCAACTGGCATGAGAGGATCTTCTAATGCATCTGCAAATGCAAAAGAATTTCCTTGGTTTTGCTACTTATGGTATCGATTGCATCTGCAAATACAACGATCTATTAGCATATTTACAGCATCTGCAAATGCTGTAATTTCTGTTTTTGAACAGAAAAAATAGCTTCATGAATATATTCACTATCTGCAACTGCCATTGCAGACAGTGGAGGGTACGATCGATTGTATCTGCTAATACAACGAACTCTTACTCTTCACCTTTTTGCGTGCTGCTTAACCCTCGTTATGCTATCGACTGCATCTGCAAATGCAACGATTTTTTAGCATATTTACAGTATCTGCAAATACTGTAATTTCTCTAACGTAAGGAAAACGGGATATGATGAACCATAGACAAGAACTTGCATGTTGTCTTCTTATGTAAGAGGCTTGCAATAGTATGGTGGTTATTTGTTTATGTATCTGCAAATATATAGCACTATACCGTTTTATTTTTGTCGGTACATATATCCTTTACATCGGCAAATGTAGGGATATAGTGTGTCTCTAACATAATATACCTACTGGGGTGGAGGCTGTTGAGGCCCTTCACATCTGCAAATGTGAAGGCCAATTTTAGTTAAAGTTATTCGTATCTGCAAATGCGAACTTGTAAATAGGTATTATTATTATTTATTAAAAAACAATGTTTGCTCCAATTTTTTCCTCACCGGCAGGCTCATATCAACACGAATTGTTTACAAATAATGCGTTCCGGTATTACATCGATTCGACAAAGCCGAACGATAACATTCCGATAATCCAGAATACTGCGCGCAATGGGACACGAATCCGTCTCGCTACGTTCTAGCAAAATTTCTATTAATTTACCTTTTTTTTCCTAATTTTGGATTAACTTTGGATTCTGTTGATTGAGCCCCCGTTGCCAGCGATGCGAGCGGAGGGCCATACATAGTCATAATAATACCCAACTTGGGATTTAGTCGCGCGTAAATTATGAGTCAGCTTGCCTTTGTGGCTAGTTTTTAGGGGTTAATTTCGTGAGAAAAGGGCACTCTTCGACTTACTCAAAAATTTTTTTAATACAGTAATAACAATAATTACAATATACATAATCCTTATTCCCCTAGACAGTGTTTTTGAACACTGGTATTGAGGATAATTGCATTTTACTAATAACAGTACGATTTCCTATAAACTCTCTAGTATTGTGGCTATGAATATCCCTTGAAAATATTATGTTAATATTTGATTTTTGAGTTTTATTTATTATCCTGTAGATGAGTTTATTCTGTTCATACTCTTAAATTCTCATATAGATCTACAGTATGAGTCAGTGGATCATAATTAAATATAACTTTTAGTATTTTGTTTTGCAATAGTTGCATCGAATTGTAGTTTATAGTCCCATATGTGCCCCATACGGGAATCAAATATCGAAATCGTGATAATACGAAGGCATTATAAACATTTTGTTTCTATTTTTATATTCATCTTTATATGGTATAAAGGTTTTACCCTATGTAAAACATTAATAAATGTAACAATGTTTTGTCATGCCCTCGTATATAAATAACAGTTTGCTAGTATAATAATTAAACGCGCAGTCAGCACATTTAATTTTGTTAAGATATCGTCTGCCTCGCTGACGAGAGGTAAAATATGTATATCATTTTTTTCTTTACTGATTCATTTGCATTTTTGACTGTAACCCGTTCGTACTCTATTTTATTCTAATATAGTTAGTTTTAGAAGTTTGAGAGTGTTTTCATTTTAATTTTATTAAGTAAAAAATTAAGGGTTACAAGTGTCATATTTATTTATACTACAGTTTAGTATTATACACATTTAGTTTGCTTTTATACGAGAGATAGTTTCTGTTTTTATATGTCTAAGATAACCAGGTATGTATATATTTTTGAAATTTTGGCATATAATCTTATATGGACTCACCCTCTGATTTGCTTCTTACGATGAATATTGCCCCTTTTTTTCGCTTCCTTTGCGAGCAAGACGTATCACTAACACTATCACTGTCTTGAAATACTATTTTTAGGCATTTTCTTCTTAAAACCAAAAGAAAGATCCGATTTATGGATTCTTTACTACTTGTCACCGAACGGTACAAAATTGTAATGACGCAACAGGGCGACGAGCTCGAGCGACCGGGCCTGGGAGCATATTTGTAAATACCCGACGCGTTATCCACTCGCGAAGTTTCGGCTGCGTTTCGGGCGCTCGTAAATACCAGACGTATGGAGACGATACGTCTGGTATTTACTATTCCAAATTACGCATTATTACAATATGGCTTCATGATTCAATCAATCTGCCACAAGAGCTGTCGTGGTCGAGAGGTTTAAATGGTTGGGTCTCACCTGGGTCCAAACCCCGTTGCTTTTTTTTATTTTTTTTTAAAGATTATGTTTCTAAACAGTTTTTTTCTTGCTTTTGGGTATGTCCTGGGTTAGTTTGGGTTAGTTTTTCTCTTGATTTTGGGTATGTCTTGGGTTAGCACCTGGTTAGTTTCCTTTTCTTGAGCACCCGTAGCGAGCGGAGGGCCATGCGAAAAGTGAAATATTACTAAAACTAACGCACTAGGGAGTCTTGTAAACAACTGACGCGTTAGTCCGACACGTCTTTTATTTACGAATGAACTTCGGAAGATAACGCGTCAGGTATTTACGAATATGCGGCTTGGGACGGCTGAATCATCATGTTTTTTGATAACTTCTTTAAAACTTTTACCGGATGGGATAAAATTGTATACTACAAAGTGTAATGAAGGACGGCGGAGATGTGAAGGATAATAAATATCTTTTCAGAAGTTTTTACAGCTATAGAATTTTTTTAGTACATTCCCACCTCTAAATGCCTGTTAGTAGTGTTACTTATATAAAGGACTTACAAAATGCTTGATAAGCATCCAGTCCTTGGTGCAAAGTAAAGGAGAGCCATGATTAGGTGAACGTTTTGAATGTTCATTGTTATTTAAATGTTAATGTAACTGTTGAAGTGTTCTTATATAGTAATATGTGTTTGCATTGGTTAGATATATGTGCGTCTAAGTAATACCCCCAAATGGTTCAGGCCTAAAGTGAAAGAATCCCTTTAAAAAAAAGGCATGCTCGATTGATACATCAATGGCATCAAGCGTATATATTCCTTGTTTCGCCAGTTGAAAATAATAAAGGTAGCTTCCCATTGATGGATCACATTGTATTCATAACCTTGCACACATCGTTATGTCTAAGCTCTAATAATGTTACATATCGTTTTTAGTTAAGCCGTTTGCCTGTCCTGGTTGCTCCAAACAGTTCAAACACAAAAAAACTTTGGAAAGACACATGGAAAAGAAGCATAAGAAAAGGAGAAAAAACAAGAAAATGTTTAATGCGAACGACATCAAGAAAGAAAAACTAGACGAATTGGAAACGGAAGAAGATGAAACCAGCGACGAATTGGCCACCAACAGCGAGGATGAAGAATCTCAAGCGAATGAAGAACTGATCGAAGAAGGAGCGATTCAAAATGATAATGGAATTGGAGACTTGTGGAACTTCCATGCAAGCCATCAGTTGGATGATGGAGAAATTGAAAGTGATATTGATGGGAACGAAGACATGCAAGAGACACCTGGACACCAGGAAGAAACTACTCTGTCGAACGATTTAGCAGGCGATATTCAAATGGCTAATTTTGTAAATGTAAAACTTGAGGTTATTGGCGAATAAGGTTATTTCGCTTAGCTAGTATTTTAAGTGTTTATTTGCTTGTATGTGCCATGTACTTAAAATAGTAAAAATAATTCGTTCGAGAACAGTTAAAAATATAGGACCAGGAGACTCGATTGTTTGTTTGTTTGTTTGCGATAACAGATGCTGTTGAGCCAAAAATTTGAATTGTAAATCATAGAGTCTACGCGAATTTAGTTTCAGATTGATACTGCTAAACGTAAAGGGTAC
This sequence comes from Pissodes strobi, assembly GCA_016904865.1. Taxonomy (NCBI): domain Eukaryota; kingdom Metazoa; phylum Arthropoda; class Insecta; order Coleoptera; family Curculionidae; genus Pissodes; species Pissodes strobi. Next base: position 15,178 of record JAEQML010058774.1, on the reverse strand, counting down.
ATTTTTTTATGATTCTTTAATCTTATTATATATAGGATCGCTATGACCAGTGCTGTCTCTTAACTCTTGTTAAGAAAATTATTTCATTTTCTTTATTTATAGTATTCACAGCTTACAATGCCAATTCAGAAACCATCATTTAGTATACACTAAGATTTAAAACTAAATGTGGACCCACTATATATGTTTCTTAATTTTCCTTTAAAGTCACTAAGGCTCAAATGAAACAAGTCGACTGGGCCACTTGACCATAGGTGAATTTATATATAGATTGGTTTTTGGAGTAATATGGATACATTATTTACCCTAATTTAGATTGTGGTTCCCATTCTATAATGCTACTCCTTACGCAAAACCCAGATTCAAAATATTTTGGCTTCCGACACTTGGGCACGGCATAATAAACAATCGGCAGGCTCACTCGCCGTTGATCGCATTGCAAATTGCAATATTAGAGTAAAAAAGTTTGACCTTCGGGGGTCTTAGTCAGGACCGGATTAAGGCGTGTCGACGTTTTTCGATAAAATAAACTATTGATAGACAGGGTCGTATTAAAACAAAAAAAAGTGATAATTTACACAAAGTTTATTTAAATTTACTTATAAGAACAGCATTAGGAAAAAAAAACTTTACTGATTTCGCCAAATAATTAGCTTATTTTTATCGATGGTTTCTATTAATATTTTTCAATGTGTAATATACAGGGTGTCCGGAAATAGCGTCGTCAAATTACAGAGGGTGATTCTACATAAGAAAATATGAACATTTTTTCTTATGAACATGGGTCCGAAAATGCATAGTTTCCAAGATACAGGGTGTCAAACTTTTTATAAAAAATCAGTTCTTTGTTAATATCATAAATATGACTTTACTGATTTTGTTGAAATTTGGCAGGCTTATCTGTAGTAATAAGGGGCTCATTTAGCTTTAATTAAATTAAAAATATAAAGTCCAGTGGCGTCCCGGAGGGCGTCATACCGAATATTATTGACAAAAAAAGTGTGCGCCGCTGACTTTTTCAAACACTTTATATTTTTTCCGTATTAAGCAACTAAAAATACAATATTTTTGATTCTCGAGTTGTTTTCGTATCTTGCGTCGTTTTCGATAAAAAAAGTAAAAACCGGTTTATTACATTTCCAAACTTTTTTGATAAAATCGATATTTTTATTTATATCTTAAATAATATGCTTTTACCGATTTTGTTAAAATTTAATAGGGTTATCTACAGTAACAGGCGGCTTATTTAGCCTTTATTAGATTAAAAATATAATGTCCAGTGGCGTCCTTGGGGCCATCATACCGAATATTATTGACAAAGAAATGTGCGCCACTGACTATTTTAAACATTTTATATCTTTTTCGTATTAAGCAACTAAAAATACAACATTTTTGTTTCTTAAATTGTTTTCGTATCTTGCTTCGTTTTCGAGAAAAAAAATAAAACCAGTTTATTACAGCGGCAGCGTTTGATGTAGAATTTGTGCCCTAAAGAAATGTAATAAACTGGTTTTTATTTTTTTTCTCGAAAACGAAGCAAGATACGAAAACAATTCAAGAAACAAAATTGTTGTATTTTTAGCTGCTTAGTACGAAAAGAATATAAAATATTTAAAAGAGTCAGTGGCGCACATTTCTTTGTCAATAATATTCCTTATGATGTCTCCGGGACGCCACTGGACATTATATTTTTAATCTAATTAAGGCTAAATGAGTCGCCTATTACTACAGATAACCCTATTAAATTTCAACAAAATCGGTTAAAGGATATTTAAGATATAAATAAAAGTATCGATTTTATCAAAAAAGTTTGGAAATGTAATAAACCGGTTTTTACTTTTTTTTTATCGAAAACGAAGCAAGAAACGAAAACAACTCGAGAATCAAAAATATTTTATTTTTAGTCGCTTAATACGAAAAAAATATAAAATGTTTGAAAAAGTCAGCGGCGCACACTTTTTTTGTCAATAATATTCGGTATGATGCCCTCCGGGACGCCACCGGACTTTATATTTTTAATCTAATTAAAGCTAAATGAGCCCCTTATTACTACAGATAATCCTGCCAAATTTCAACAAAATCAGTAAAATCATATTTAAGATATTAATAAAAAACTGATTTTTTATAAAAAGTTTGACACCCTGTAGCTTGGAAACTATGCATTTTCGGATTCATGTTCATATGAAAAAATGTTCATGTTTTCTTATGTAGAATCACCCTCTGTAGTTTGGCGATGCTATTTACGGACACCCTGTATACGTGGCCTCAAATATAACTTAATAACATATAATGTTGGGAACAGGGGACATGGAGTGTTAAATGATATATCGGAATTAATTAAATCTACAAAATGTTTGCAAATTTCGGATTTAGTGATAAATAATTGAAAATGTTTTTGAAATATTATTTCAATTTGTATTACTAAATATACAAAACTGTTATTTGGCATTTTTAAATTGCCAAAAATGTCTTCATTTGCGTTTTTGTATGCCTTTTTGTTTTAATATTTTTAGTAATAAACTGTCATAGTAATGATATCTAATGTCATTCATATCACCTCTTTTGATCGTTTCAATAAAAATTATGTAACTTAATGTTTTCCTTAAATGGTCAATTTAATTGCCTTTTTCTATAATATTTTAAATAGAACTCGCCATATTTTATGTTACTAAATTGAAGGGTAGTGCATAAGTATAACCTTTCAAAAAATAGGTTACAATATTATCATGGTTAGATTTGAAAGATTGTCACATCGCAAACCGACCACATTCCTTTTTGTAAAAAATTATGTCCCTCACCTTAATAAGCACACAACTGAAATGAAACTTCTGAAAGAGATATTAGGAATTGAGTTTTTATTTTTTTTAAGCTTTTTTCCCCAACTTTTGCCTCCGGTTTCGACAGTTTTTCTTTTTTTTTCATTTTTTTTAATTAATTAACTTATAAGAACAGCATTAGGAAAATAAAGTTTTTCTACAGCCGCGCGCAAAATAACAAATTACTAAATTGAAATGAAATCGCAAAATCGACGAATGCCGTAGATTTTGCGCTCTAGCGCAAACATGGAAAAGAAAAATCTCACTTTTTTCGTCGAATGTGCTATGAATGGTCATGGAAACCGAAGATAAATAAATGACAGTCGTGCGTTTGTTACAGTTTGTTGCTGGCACTCATGGGCATTATAAGATCCTTTACACAAATAGTGCACTATATAAAAATCGGCCTTTCCCATTGATCGATCCGCATGGCCCTCCGCTCCCTTCGCTCGCTACGGGGGCTCAAGAAAAGGAAACTAACCAGGTGCTAACCCAATCTAACCCAAGACATACCCAAAATCAAGTAAAAAAGCTGTTTAGAAACATAATCTTTAAAAAATAATAAAAAAAGCAACGGGGTTCGAACCCGCGTTTTCCAGGTGAGACCCAACGATCTAAACCTCTACACCACAAGAGCTCTTGATAGAAATTGATTGCATCACGCAGACATCTCGTAATACGAGATGGATCGACCAATAGGAGAGGTCGATTTTTACATAGTGCACTATTTGTGTAAAGGATCTTTATATGCCACTCATGGTTCATAGACAGGTTAAGCAACGCCACCTAGGTGGCGTTGGGTTAAGTTGCCTGGTAACTTTAGACCAATAAGAGAACTACCCGGGAATACGTCATATGTTTGCCAGATTTGAATAGAACCCATGCGGCGTATAGGAAATTGCTTAAATAATTGTTATAATTTTGACTATTTCTTTAATAACAGCTTTAAAACATCTTATTAAAGTTATTTAGACTTTAGAGAGAAATAAGAGATCTACATAGGTGCAAGAAATTTGTCTTTTTAATCAGAGTAGGTATATAATTTTTTAATAATTGAATTGCATGTAGCAAGTTATTACTTTAGTAGTATTTTGATAGTTTTTTTGCTTTGAATTCTTAAAAGAGGAAAGGGAAATGGTAGTAATTTTATCCAGTCAAAAAGGGCAGGAAATTAAATACATTTGTTTATTTATTTATTCACATGTTCAAGATGGCAATCCTAGTACAAAATGTAGTTACATCAATTAATTTAATCCTATCTCAAATTCTACAATAACAATAGTACATGTATACATATTAAAAAGAGGCATTCGCATCACATACAAACAATGCTAAAAAGATGATCACCATTTAAAATTTGACTAGCCTATCAGAAACTAAAAATATGTTTTTTAAGTCTTTTGAAACTAGTAACCGTTCCAACATTTTATATCTTTTGTAGTATTTTGTTAAATTCATTTAAACCCTTGTAAAACACCGACATCATGGTATCTAGTAAGTAATTGTGGATTTGTGTTCTTAGTGTAAAAAATGCATTAAAATAATTTGGCATTAATCCTTTTTTTCAATTTATAAATAAGGGCGTTATTTTACTGAGAACTATTTAAGTATCATCAACAATACCGTAATTTGAGTATAATTATATCTTAAAACCAATCTCATTCCCCGTTTTAACAACACTTCCAAAGATCCTATATGCTTTTTGGACATAAAATACAAAATGCTGACACAATACTCAAAATGTGGTTGCATTATCACTTTAAATAATATAATGCGAGCATACAGAATAAATTTTTTGGCAACTTTTGCAAAAAGACAATAGGTAACTTTTTTTCTGATCTTTTTCCATTATGTTCCTTTAAAGAAAGGGTATTGCTAATAATTTGAAAACCGAGATACCTATTTTTCAATATTTATCCATTTTATAGGTTCCTTATCTATAAGTAATTCATAATTTTTCAGATTGATTTTTTATGTTTATTATTTGTACTTATTAACATTAACATTACTTTTGTTTTTTCAATATTTAATTTTAGTTAATTAATTTTTGTAAATTCATAATTACAATAAATAAGACATGCTAAAATTACTTGAAAAATATTAAGTATTGTTATTCAATGTGGTTAATTTGCATAATTATTAACACTTCAGTTTTAGAATCTAACATAGAATAAATCAGAATCATTAGCCTATATAATTAATACATAATTTTTAAGTTTGGCTTGGCACTATTTGACTTTCTGCTATCACAAATAGTACTTGTTCTAAAATTAACAGTTATAAAATGTACCTATGCAACTAACTAATACCTATCTAATCGATGCTATCAAGCAACATTTAACACTAAAAACAGTACTAAAAACACAAAATTTGACTCTAATATTATTTTAAACGTTTAATGTCGACATAGCACAATGGCAATCTGTAACAAAGTTCAGATTCTGGCAAACATGTGACGTTTCTCCCGTCCCTAGCGTTTCTCCCCCCTTGTAGTTACCAGACAACCTAACCTCTCTATGAACCTTGACTGGCACTCCTGTTCTAAATATGCCCGAAGACCGAATATAATATGTCAAAACTGACAGTCATTTGCAAATTTCAGAATAAGTATAGAGAAAAATGTGCATTTAAGTTTAAAAAATGCGGCTGTAGAAAAAGTTCTGTGTGTTTTTCGAGCGCAAAGTAAGATTGCCGTTTTCGAAAGATTACTGCGCTCCGCTACGCGTCGCGCAGTAACATTCTTTCTCAAGCGGCAATCCGTTACTTTGCGCTCTAAATACACAAATAACTATTACTGATTTCGCCAACTGATTAGCTTATTTTCATTGATGGTCTTGAAGTCTGTATTAATATTTTTCAATGCATACAGGGTGGCTCAAATTCGAATCTATGCATGGGGAACTCGAAAACCGTAAGAGATGCAGTGTTGGTCAAAGGACTCCGCAGGGTTCTTATGGAAAAGTGGTTCCGGTCAAATTGGCTGAAATTTTGATATGATGTTGTTTTCGAGTTCCCCATCAAAAGTTATCATTGCACCAACGAAATCGTTCTAGCGGTTTTCGAGATATTGGCTGCCAAATCCCATTTTGGGGTATGCGGTAAAATAAGTATTGAGAGGATATCACAAATTGTAAATGCAGTTCTGTTGTCACTTATATGTTGCGAAATGACCATAATTATACTTAAAATATTGAACATATATACTAGGAACATCAAAAAAGCCATTCACATTGTACAGGGTGTGACAAAAATGAAGCAAAATACTAATAGCTATCATTTCCGTCAAATAATAATTATTAATAGTACCGGTACAAATGATATTAACTAGAACATATATAAAAATGTCGTATATATAAGTATCAGGTAAGTCAAAAAAATAATTTTTAACGTACAGAGTACGTCAAAAAAGTTGAAACAACGCTACCAATAGAAAATATACCTATTTCCTCTCAACGAATTTTTTATTAATAGTATACTTCACGAAAATAAATTAAAAAACAAAATGTCAAATACGTACGAGGGAAGTCAAAAAAATTATTGTTAATATACAAGGTGAAAGGAAAAGTAACACTTTTCTGTTAGACCGACTTCTTGCTTTTAGCGCGCTATAGCAGTATATCGATCAGTATTATTCATCTCAACTTATTAGGCAAATATTTCTTGGAAACATTTACGGCATTCTGTAAAAAAATATTTGATTATAGAAACGGGTAGAAAAGGAATAACCAGAGTAATTTTATTTTAAAACAATTTTTACCGTTATAGAATAATTTGAATATTGGCATTATGTATTCTGTTACCAGCATCCACAACCGTTTCTAATAAGGTTGTAGCTCGATATTTTACAGCGGCTTCGTATCGCGAGTAACCCCGATACCACAAAACTGACGCAACACGTTCCTAGTGTCCTTGCACCAGATTTACAAGTACAGTAGTATCCTCGAATTGCATCTTCTTGGTATTCAATGAACAATTGATGTTTAATCGCATTGCGGTGGTGCGAGTAAATGCGCAACCTAATTATGTTTTGATTATCCATTAGAGTATCTATTTGAAGTTCGTTATGCGTTATCCTCCGAGTTGTATCTTGAATGTAGGAAGGAGCAAGATTAAGCTGATATATGCATATGGTAATGTGCCTTAGATAATCCATATGAAGACGGGGAAGCGCAGGGACGTGATTTTGATCTAAACGTCTCCATCTGGCATTTTTATATCGAAGATTTTCTTGTTCGACTCTTATTTGGAGGTTGTTTATTTCTCTTGACCTTGCCAATATCTCACGAGCTACTTGTACTGTGGCTCCTTGCATAGCTATAGGTTCCCGATATTTGTTGACAATAATACCACAGATCCTGTAGAAGTCCCCTAAGTTTGTAATATGGGAGATTGGTACCGTTTCTGAGAAAAACTTAAAAATTGTTTGAGTATGTCCATTCCTAGCTTCCACAATCCATCGAGTTTTAGTTACTAAACGAGAAGCATTCGCTTTCTCTGTAGTCAGTTGTTGCTGACCGGGTCTTAGTTGACAAGGCATTCTACACTCAATACCCAATTCTTGTTAAAATGATATGGCATCGCGGTAACCTCGATCGACAACAAAAATGTCGTTTTGTTGAAACCAGTTCCGAATTCCTTGAATATCCCTCTGATATTCATTCTTGAGCATTGTAGCATCATTGTTGCGGGAATCTGATAAGTATGGCCCTTGGATAGTTAAATCATGGCCATTTGGGGTAACAATTAAGGCCGGTTTTAACAAGTGGTACCCTTTGTGGGTACAGAATGACTGCCGTAGTACTTGAAACTGCTACTTTTTGGAAATAGCACAATAAGTACCATCTATATAAGCGATAGCTTTTCTTTCGATTGGGACTGGATTATATAGCTCATTAGCAAAGTCGGTAACATATTTGTAATAAGGATTGTCGTACTTTGCCTATATTCCAGCTAACAGTTTGCCGCGTAGGAAAATTAAAAATAATTTTAATAAATTCATCAGAAAGTCCTTGCTTTAACTTGGTGAGAAAGGCCAGTAAATATTTTCTGTTAACAGTAAGGTTACCTCTAGGTGTAGGTATATGATCGCAATATTGAAACAAATCTACAAACTGCTCTTTGGTTATTGCAAACATGTACTGGAATTCTTCACTAGAAAAACTATTTTCATCAATACAGTTCCAGTAACTAATACAGGTATTTGCTTTTCTGAGCTCTTGCAATATACAAGCAAGTTGGGGGCCTTTAATGGCATAGGGTTTGTTTGCATATTGCAGGTCTGACAACAACGTCCTGAGTAGTAAATCTTGTTCATCTAATTCTTCAGTACAACATCGAGCATGCTTTGGTACGTACACTATCGGACATAAGTATTGCAACAAATCGAAAAATTCTTAAAATAGCGAAAATAAAAAAAACGTTCAAGTTGCTTATACTTTTAGTGTCATTTTCTTGAGCCAGAAGACTGTGATAGTCAAACAACAAATGCTTTGAAGCAGAATTTGAAGCAACATGTACAGTAAATAATTCTAGAGATAATTTAATAAAAAATGGTGACGACAAAAGTATTGCAACATTTTTTGATTAAGGTCAATTGATTAAATAAACAAAGCGCGAACAATTACTGCAAACTGTAAAGTAACAAGGATAACATCTAAAATTATTTACGAGTTCAATATCCTATAGCATATCCATTATTAGCTATAACTTTGGCACATCTTTTAGGCATGGAGTTGATTAGATTGTCTAAGACACGAAGTGGCATATTTCTCCAAACCTCTGTAATTTTATTGATTAGAGTTTGTTTATTTGGAAATAATTCTGTTCGTATTCGTCTTTCTACTTCTTCCCATAGGTTTTCTATTGGGTTCAGGTCAGGGGATTGCGCAGGCCAGTCTAGAGCTCTGATGTTCTTCTGCCTGAACCAATTCTGCACGTGATTCGATGTGTGCTTTGCATCATTATCTTGCTGAAATATGAACCGTAGGGGCATTTCCCATTCTGCAAAAGGAAGCATCACATTTTCCATAATATTCTTGTAAACAAACCTGTCCATTATACCATCGATAAAGTGTAGCGGACCAACCCCCCTCGATGAAAAGCAAGCCCATAAAGCCACACTACCTTTGCCATGCTTTACGGTAGGCGTTACATACTTGGGATTGAAGCGCTGGTTTACAGGTCTCCTAACTCGTCTCATGCCATCTGAATTAAAAATATTGTAACGAGTTTCATCACTGAAAAGGGCCTTTCTCCAGTCAGCAGCAGTTCAGTCGATATGCCTTCGTGCGAATTCGAGTCTAGCAGCTTTATTCTAGCCGAAATTAAGGGTTTTTTTGCTGGTCTCCTACTGTATAACCGTGCCTGCACTAATCTTCTTTGAACAGTTCGCAAGAAATGTTTATATTCGGTATTTCGGCTTTGATCTGAGGACCCGACATCCACGGGTCGGTTTGAGAAATTCGCTTTATCAACCTGTCTGTGTGGACATTTGTTTTTCTTGGCCTACCTAACTTGGGAATAGTTTCCAAATTATGTCTTTCATTAAAATTTTATATTATGCGTGAAACTGTACTAGGAACTAGCGAAAACGTTCGAGGAATAGCCGCTTGTTTTTCTCCATATTGAAAAGATTTTAGAACTCTTGACCTTAAGTCCTTGGACAGCAATTCCTTTTCCCATTTCAAGAAATATTTCTCTGAACTGGCGTTAACAAATTCTAAATTGCACACTTGAATTTACACGAAAACTACTAAAAAAAATGCAACAAAAAGTGTTTGTTGCAATACTTTTGACGCTTAAGAAACAGCAAACTACTAAACTTTAAATTATAAAAACATAATTGTTGATGGGACAGTGTTTTATTATGTCAGATATGATCACGGCCAACTCGAAAAACAATGTTGTGATATTTTCCCGCCCTTGCTTGTGCTTGTTAAATATCACCCCAATTTTTAATTTTTTCGATTTGTTGCAATACTTATGTCCGATAGTGTATATATTTTGCGAAATGAAAGTATTTGTACGACATTTTATTGAAAGTCGTGGTTGATTTTCGTTGTTATGGCATATTATGCATGTTGTACCTACTACTTAAACTAGTTAAAACATTTAATCTGAGGCACATAGGATCATTTTCTATGGCTTGAATTTATTTTAAAATGGAATTGTTGCAATTGATGCATGAGTGCCCATGTTGCGTCAGTTTTGTGATATCTGGGTTACTCGCGATACGAAGCCACTGTAAAATATCCAGCTACAACCTTGTTAGAAACGGTTTTGGATGCTGGTAACAGAAGACATAATGCCAATATTCAAATTATTCTATAACGGTAACAATTGTTTTAAAATAAAACTACTTTGGTTATTCTTTTTATAGCCGTTTTTATAATCAAAATTTTTTTTTACAGAATGCCGTAAATCTTTCCGAGAAATATTTGCTTAAGTTGAGAAGAATATTACTGATCGATATACTGCTATAGCGCGCTAAAGGCAAGAAGTCTGTCTAACAGAAAAGTGTTACTTTTCCTTTCACCTTGTATACAGTGTGTCCAAAAAAGTATGCGACTTATTAAAAACTTTTTTATTATTGGTTTCTCAGAAAATTTTATTCTTGATAAAAGTTGGTGCTTGCCCTAAAACAGTAAATGAGTATTTCAGATTTTCCGTACTGCTTTTAGTGCGGGCGCAAATGTCATTTTTCCGAAATCGCGTCAAGAGTAAAGTACCTTAATTTATGAAGATACAGCAAAATATTGTAAGGAAAAGTTGTTCCAAATTAAAAAAGTAATCTAAATATGAAATTTGAGTTTAGTACATCAACTTGTAATTTTTATTGTTTTTTCTCGATTTTTTCTTAAACGTTACGCCACTGGAGAATGTTTTGTTCTTTTCTTATTAGTATACTTGCCAAGTAACTTCAAAATTTATTGAAGATAGAAATTAGTAACATAGTTGCATAATGTTGCATTTTTTCCAGAGATAATAGCCAGTTTAGGTATCAGTGTGTTGCAAACACATTTAAACACTTTTGATTTAAAAAATTTTCCACTCAAAATCCTGAATAGACCCAACTCTTTTCATTTCATGTAAAACAACTAATAATTTATTTATCATTTGCACCAGATGAATAAAATATTCCCAAGTATCCTAAAAAGCCATATAAAATATTTGGTCTTGAAGAGTAGGCCATGCATTTGGAATAAAAACAAATAAATAGCAATAATTTTACTTCGCTCTGACATATGAAATTAATTATTATTGAGTCAGTCATTCCAATTGTATTTTGTAATAATTATTGTGGATAATCATTTTGAACCAAAAATGTTTAAATGTGTTTGCAACACACTGATACCCTATGGCTTTTATCTCTGTAAAAACTGAAACATTATGCAACTATGTAACTAATGTCTACTTTAAATAAATTTTGAAGTTGCTTGGCAAGTAGGTATACTAATAACAAAAGAACAAAGCATTCACCGATGGCGTAACGTTTGAGAAAAAATCGAGAAAAAAAGGGAAATTAAAAATTGTTGTACTTAACTCAAATTTCATATTTAGATTACTTTTGTAATTTGGAAGAACTTTTCCTTATAAGATTTTGCTGTATCTTTATAAATTAAGGTACTTTACTCTTGACGCGATTTCGGAAAAATAACATTTGCGTCCGCACTAAAAACAGTACGTAAAATTTGAAATACTCGTTTACTGTTTTAGGGAAAGCACCAACTTTTATGAAGAATAAAATTTTCTGAGAATCCAATAATAAAGAAGTTTCCCATATGTTGCATACTTTTTTGGACACACTGTATTAACAATAATTTTTTTGACTTCCCTGGTACTTATTTGACATTTTGTTTTTTAATTTATTTTCGTGAAGTATAGTATTAATAAAAAATTTCGTTTAGAGGAAATAGGTATATTTTCTATTGGTAGCGTTGTTGCAACTTTTTTGACGTACCCTGTACGTTAAAAATTAATTTTTTGACTTACCTGGTATATATACGACATTTTTAGATATATTCTAGTTAATATCATTTGTACCGGTACTATTAATAATTAGTTGACGGAAATGATAGCTATTAGTATTTTGCTTCATTTTTGTCACACCCTGTACAATGTGAATGGCTTTTTTTGATATTCCTAGTATATGTGTTCAATATTTTAAGCATTAATTATGGTAATTTTGTAACATATAAGTGACAACAAAACTGCATTTACAATTTGTGGTATCCTCTCAATACTAAGCCTTATTATTTTACCGCATACCCCGAAATGGGATTTGGCAGCCAATATCTCGAAAACCGCTCGAACGATTTCGTTGGTGCAATGATAACTTTTGATTGGTAACTCGAAAACAACATCATATCAAAATTTTAGCCAATTTGACTGGAACCACTTTCCCATAAGCTCCCTGCGGGGCCCTTTAGGCAAAATTGCGCATTTATATCATTCTCTTCTCAAAATTGAGCATTTTTCTTCTGATTTGGCCTCAAAATAGGAAATTTCGTAGGTGGAGGATCTTTTTCGTTTCGAATGCTTTAGTGTGAGCTTTTGGGTGTGCAGAGTATGATTTTTGCATCGTGAAGGTCGTACGATTTTTCTATACCGAAATATTTGGTAAAAGGAGAATTTTATTTAAATATAATTTTTTTACCACCCTGTATATGATTTTGAAAATTTTATTTTTATGATGGTAACATGTAAATGGATTCCTATAACCGTTTCCGATATAAAAACAACAAAAAAATTTTCAAAAAAAAAATTTGAAAAATTAAGATTTTGTAGGTAGATGATGTTTTTCGTTTTGAATACGTTAAGCGGTGGTTTTTGGGTGTGTCGAGTTCGATTTTTGAATCGAAAAACTCTCGATGAAATATTTAGAAAAAGGACAATTTTTTTTAATAGAATTTTTTTTACCACCCTATATATGATTTTGGAAAACTTTATTTTTATGATGCTAACATGTAAATGGATTTCTTAGCTATTTCTGAGATAAAAACGAAAATATTTTTTCAAAAAAAAAATCGAAAAATCAAAGTTTTGTAGGTGGATGATCTTTTTCGCCTCGAATACTTTAGGAGGGGATTTTTGGGTGTGCCGATTCTTACATCGAGAAGGTCATACGATTTTTCTGTACCGAAATATTTTGAAAAAAGGAGAAATTTAAAAAAAAAACTTTTTACCACCTCCTATATACGTTTTCCAAAATTAAATTTTTATGATAATGACATGTAAATGGATCCCTTTAATCGTTTCCCAGATAAAAACGAAAACATTTTTTTTAACAAAAATTTTCGAAAAATTAAAATTTCGTAGGTGGATTATCTTTTTTGATTCGAATACTTTAGGAGAGGGTTTTTGGGTGTGCCGAGTTCGATTTTTTTGCATCGAGAAGTTCGTACGTTTATTATATACCTACGTAGCAACATGCTATTTAGTTTTAAATCAAGTGCATCATTTGAAACTAACTTTAATTCATGGAATTTAATGGCAATTTAATTGGTAATTAGTGGCAATTTAAGTGGTATTGAGTGGTAATATCTGAAGTAATTAGGGGTAACAGAGGAAATGAGTGGTCATTTGGAGTTAATTTGTGGTAATTTCTGTCAAAAGTGATATTTTAGTGTACACTACTGAAATCCCCCTCGTATTAAAGTCTATAAATATTAAATATTGACCCTAAGCTCTTAATTACATTTTCCTGTTTAAACTGACCGTCCTAAATTTAAATACGTAGGTATTGACCCTTAAATTGTATATTTTAAATTGTAACCCATATACATAACTATATAATCTCTGGAAATCCGAAAAAAACTTTTATTGCAATTCATTCGTTTGTTCCTACAGTTTTTTTGCTGCACAACTTTGCCCAGGCATAGTGAAAATACGTCAAAGTTAATAAATTACACTAGAAAATTACTGCTATATCATAAAATCTAGAAAATTAATCTACGATTCTTAAGAAAACTGACAGAAACTACATCATACACATCGCCATTGAACTATAAACTCGCATCACAATAAAAAAAAACAAAATATACATTCAAGGCACACGCTACTGATTCCTAGCTGCCGTAACTATTTCTTTTTATTGTAACAAACGACGACAATGGTTTGATTGAGAGGTTGGACCCTCAAATGGTGGCGTGCGCGAGGATATGCGCGTAGCGTTATCGAGATTGCCAATTGTTTATTATGCCGTGACTTGGGTATATAATAGTATATATAGTTATAGTTTTCTACGCTGTCGTTCCATATAAATCTCTACCTCATTAATTGTATAGTATAGATATGTCACTACTAGTATGATTTCTTTTTGCTAGATATGACTAGACTAAAATTCAACCAAAAACTAGCTATTGTAATTGCTTTCTTAATAAGGGCCATGTCGTATAGGCGAACATTTACGTTAACTATAACATAAACCTGTTATGTTGAGTAACAGGGAAAAAATAAGGTTTGTGACAACACCATACACGAAAATTGATTCTAAAACTATTAATAAACTATATCTGAAACCATGTTAGAAGCATTGTTATCAATACTTGTAGCTTTAAACAATAGCGCATATTTTGATTTGATTTGGTTTATGTATGGATAAAACGACAATGTAGATCGGCTGTTAAGAAAAGAAACAAGTTTAATTTTCATGATATAATATCCAGACAGACGCAACACCTAACTTTAGGGTCGTTATGTTGAAAACAAACCTTTATTATTTTGATGTTTCTTATATTTCATATGATTAGGTGAGATTATTACTGCTAAAGAGTTTACGAAAATAACAACTTAACAGTGGAAAATTGGTTGAATTAACAAAAGACCCTGTGTCGTGGTCTTTTGTTAATTTATAATGCAGGAATATTATGAATCCCTAAAAAGCTGATATTTAATAATCTTGAATGTATTTCCATAAAAACTTTTCTTCTTCTAGTTCATTTATTAGACACAAATTAATAAATCATTCATTAATGACAGCGAAATTATTACAATAATATTAACTAAGAATAAAAGAACAGAAACAATTTTATTTATTGCTGCATACTATATTTTTGTTGAGAAACGTTCATAGCATAAACATGTTAAGGCCCTAACAACATCTTCTGTCAGGTTATTGAGACGACCTGTTAAATACAAATTATAACAGGAAAATAACAATATTGTGATATATAGCGGTATACATGTACGTTAAAGTTAACGTAAACGTTCAATCACAAATTTTTCTGTTTAACGATCCTTATAATAACAATTTTCTCTCCTGGTCCTTATAATAATTAATTTTTAACAATATTAATTTTGTGATATTTAGATTAATTTGTAAGGATTTAGTATTCGCAGTTTCTAGTCACGTGTCTCTTAAA
>JAEQML010058773.1:0-29644 GCA_016904865.1 Pissodes strobi | reverse complement strand
GAATCCTTTATTAACAGAGCAATCTCAAATGGATACTTCTTACGACATGGCATCCCTGGTGGGGACTGCTGCTAATTTGCAATATGATTTTAAATTAAGATCAGAGAGGGAACCTTTAGAATTGCCTCCATCACCACATTCTAACTCAAACATGTTCACACAAAAAAATTTTACATCGATAAATCAGGAGGAATCAGACAGTATCCCGATTTCTCAAGACTCCGAGGTACAATTCATGCAAAAACATCCTGTCAATATTAATACAAACATCCAAAATGATTCACATGGAGGAACTAGTAATTTTCAAATTTTTAACTCTAATCCGTTTTCTCGCAATGCAACTCAGCAGTATGAGTGAGGAACAACTCACCTACCCAATGATAATAACAGCGCGAATAAACAACCTTATACAGCCAATGAACGTGATAGATCACAAAACACTAATGCACAAACACAACTTGCTATGGCCCAAGCGTTAGTCAACATTAGTTCAAATATTGCTTTTTCTCAACGTTTGCCATTTAGATCTACATTTTCGGGATTTGATCATGAAGATCCTAATGTATACCTTCATGACGTCCATGAATTCTGTGAAAAAAATCGAATTTATGAATCGGCCGAAAAATTAAATATTGCCACTAACGGTTTGCATCATCAGGCTTATCACTGGTACCTACCTCTTAAATCGTTTAACTTGTCGTTTAATGAATTTAGTGAAAAGTTATTAGCTCGTTTTAACAATAATAATTTGATTCCAGATTTAATAACAAAGCTCTATGGTGTCAAACAAAACTTCAACGAAGGAGTTGAAATGTTTATTTTAAAAAAGAAAGCACTCTTTTTACGTTTAAATCCGTCGGCAACCGAACAGGATATTATTTCTATAATTTCATCTCAGTTAATACCAACCATACGTTCGCGAATACGGTCAGCGTATTGTAAAAATCTTGACGATCTCTCTCGCTTGTCTGCAGCCATCGAACGCGATATATCGGACGAAAACCAACAAATATTTAGGTTGACTTCCGTGAACAAGTCCAACTACAAACCTTCTCAACCTATTATTAACCGTCAATATGATTCTGTCAAAACTTCGCATAAAAACAATAAGAATTCTTTAAATTCGGGCGAAACGGTTGAACATATACAGACCTTTAAAAGGAGCCCACCGTATCCTTGTAAATATTGCGGTGGAGATCATTTTAACAATAAATGTCCGCAACGACCTAGATCTCTAGTGGTTAATAATAAATTTTTGTCAAATCAACAAAATTCAGGAGAAGTGCCACGAAATTCTAAAGAGCTAGATTCAAACATTCGTTTAAATGGTTTATTTGATAATGCAATTATAAATTGCCAACTTCCCCGTTTAAAAATTGTGCATGAGCAAAAAACAATTAACGCACTACTTGATAGTGGCGCCAATGTAAATCTAATTTCCGAGCGGTTAGCCATTAACAATGTGATTCCCAGTTTAGAACTGAATAGCATTGAATTGGCCTGCCAAGGACAGTTTACGAAACCTTTAGGTACATATGAACTAATATTTCATCTAGGATCTGAAATCTACACGGATAGATTTCTCGTCATACCAAATTTACATGAAGAGCTCATATTGGGGATTCCATTTTTGAAAGCTCATGATGTTATCTTGGATTTTACACGAAATTGTGCATATGTAGGAAAAACTAATCGTCAAACTGTTTTTTGGCAAATCAAAAAAATTAAACAAAAAATAAAAATCGAGTTACCAATACTAACTCCAGAAAACCCACCCGAGGTTCAAAGTCTCATTGAAGAATTTTCTGAGTTATTTGACATTGGATTGTGTCAATCGACAACACGTAGCGTCTGTCACAAAATCGTCTTATCACAGGATAAAATAATAAACAAATCATGTTATCCATTATCCCCGAACAAAAAGAAGTTAATGTATGATCAAATCGAAGAAATGCTTGAATCTGGCGTTATCGAACCTTCTACTTCCGCGTATGCTTCACCTCCTGTACTGATCGAGCGACCAGGGAAAGCACCACGATTTTGCGTCGATTATCGGGAGTTAAATCTCATTACTGAAGACGAAAGCTCAACTTTGCCAAAAATTCAAGATACAATTAAAGAATTAGGCAGTGCAAAGATCTTCTCAGTGCTCGACTTAAAGTCTGGGTATTGGCAGATACCCTTAGATTTAAACTCTAAACAATATACTGCATTCAGAACTCCAGATGGTGCAGTTTTTCAGTTTACTGTTATGCCATTTGGTTTAAAAAATGCACCAAGCACATTTCAAAAACTAATGACTACTGATGTACTTACAGGCTTTTTACACAAGTTTGTATTAGTTTATCTTGACGATATTGTCATATTTAGTGAAAGTAAATCTGAACATATTACACATCTACGCTTAGTTCTTGAGAGACTACAAATCCATGGGCTTAAAGTGTCTGCAAAGAAATGTCAGATTTTTACAAACTCTTTTGATTACTTGGGTCATAAAATTGAGGGTAGCTTAAACAAACCACAACAGAAGCATCTTGAACAGATACGTGAATTTCCTGTTCCTAGAACAAAAAAACAACTTCAAAGTTTTCTCGGTACCTGTAATTGGCTTCGAGAGTACGTGCCAAATCTTGCGCACCTAACTGCACTATTAACTGATTTACTTCGAAATGGAGTAAAGTTTAAATGGTTGCCGATTCATACGGAAGCTTTCGAAAAAATCAAAAATGTTCTTGAAAATCCAATGCCTCTCCATCGGCCAGATTTTAGCAAACAATTTATTTTGCAAACAGATGCTTCTCATATTGGTATGGGTGCTGTTCTTTACCAAGAAAATGAAAATGGAGATAAATTGATCATTAGTCACAGCAGTGCAAAATTTTCAAAAACCACACAGAAATATCATCCTAATGAGCAGGAGTGCCTTGCTATAATTTGGGCGATAAAATTGTATCGTAGTTATCTTGATGATAAACCCTTTATCATTCGAACAGATAGCAGAGCTGTCACGTGGCTTAATAAATTCAAAGACTCCAAAGCTAAACTTACCCGTTGGTCTCTACTTTTACAAGAATTTTCGTTTAAAATAGAACATGTGCCTGGGAAAAATAATCAGTTACCAGATTTCCTTAGCCGTAATCCAAGTGATTATACGTATGACATGGAAGACGTAAATTTGGACCGACTGATACCACCCCAGAATAAAAGTGACAGTGGTGGTTTGGAAATGCCGTTACGAATCAATCAAATGTGTTTTGACGATTTATACGAAAAAATTGTAAGTGCTCAAAAAAATACTATTTCAATTCAACGGAAAATTGCAATGTGGCGTCGACTCCAAAATGAGGATCCTCAGAATCGGGATGAGAGCGAAATTTTACATAAGTTCAAAGTGGATGGGGAATTGTTATGGAGGACAAACCCACACGGTGATAGAATGGTGGTTCCAAAAAAGTATACAGATCAGGTTATTTACATGTATCACGATATAATAGATTCTAGTCACCCGGGGGTTGATGAAACGTTAAATCAAATCTCTCAAAGATATTATTGGCCTTATCAGAAACAGTCGATACAAAATTATGTGAATAGATGTATAATTTGCTCCATTATGAAAACACAACGGCAGTTGCCTGCTCCTCTAAAACCTCGAACACCCAAATATCCTTTTGAAATGTTATCAGTCGATATCTTAGGCCCCTATCCTAGAACTCGAGCGCGAAATGAATACATCTTGCTAATAGAAGATTGCTTTTCGAAGTGGGTCGAAGCGCGTGCTTACCCTGAAGTCAAAAACACAAATATTGTCTCATACTTTGAAAACGAATTTATTCCTCGATTCGGTTATCCAAAGTATATAGTTTCTGACAATGGTCGACAATTTATATCCAATCATTTCCGTAGTTTTTGTCAAAACAATAAAATTACCCAATTATTTTCTTCAATTTATCATCAACGTGCTAATCCAGTAGAGAGACGGGTTCAAGAACTTAAAAAAATTCTTCGGGTATTGCTCTATAATAAACCGAAATCTTACTGGGACCGACACCTTCCTAAGGCATTACAAGTGTTGCGTTCTCGAAAAAACCGAGCTACCGGTGAAACGCCCACTAATATAATTTTAGGTTTTGAGTTACCAAGACCAGGCGAATGGAATTTAAACTTTCCGAGGGTCAACCAAAAACCAAAAGAACGTCGACAACACAATGAACGAATTTTTACCCGACAATGTAAATTTCAAAATATCGCGTACAACAATTCCACTAAACCAGCAGTACAATACAAAGTAAACGATTGTGTCAATGTTCGTCAATTTGTTAAAATAGGCAATGCGTTTGCTCCAAAATGGAATGGTCCATTTCAAATCGTTAATCAAACGAGTGAAGCTACTTATGATGTCCGTATGGGTAATAGACAAGAAAATGTACATGTTGACGATATACGCCCGACTAGACCTGGAAATATTGCGACGGATTGTTCGGAAAACTCAGCTTCCGAGTCCGATTCTGATGAATCAGAAGCATATTTCCAGTTCCCTAGTGAGGAGGCTTATTCGACAAAATCCAACTCCTTCTCTGATTTCGACCATGTTTCGGAACAAAACCATCGTGATTCAGCTACTTCTATTAATTCGAAAGATAACGCTAATTTACGAAATAATACAGAAAGCCATGAATCTTCACTGCATGAATTAAATATTCTAAGTAAACCGCGGCGAAATATTAAGCGTCCATTAGAATGTTTTTGTAAAGACCATTAAAGCGACAACTTTCTTATACCTCAAACCAAATCAAAAAGGGGAGGTGTTGTATATATAAGTAAGGTGTAAATATATGTAAAGGTACTATTACTAGGTAGGAAAAAATGGTGTACGGGTGTTTGTCTATTTGACAATATTAAGACAAAAACGACGGGTGGCATGATTGAGGTTTTTTTGTCAGAACTGTCACGAGAGAAAAATTCGTACAAGAAAAGATTAATAAATTTTCTTCGATGTCTATTGCAACATCTACCACACTGTAGACAGAGTCTCTACTCCAGAGATCCTTCAGGAACCTGAAAATCAGCCATCTGAGCAAGAAGGCTTATTGGTCCTCACGGTTTCCGATGTGCAGAGGCCCATTCTGTAAATCCAAGTCATTTTTTCTAACCGAGGGGTAAGTGATACCTTTTGGCCGAAGAGTAACAGTACCTAACTAAATATTGACTGTATAGTGCTTGTTAACGATTCGAAATAGAATATAGCAAAAAATCGTAGCAGCCAACCATTCATTTGACAGATTTCATTAAAAAATTTAAAGTAAAGGAAATATAATGGTAGAAGTTATTTATGCTGTACCTTAATAGCATTAGATTTTAGTTTATTCTTAGAAATAGAATCATTTAGGTAAACGTTTGCTAATCGAAGTTGTTCAGCTCATAATTGATGTATGTTTGCTATTTATTGGTTTGTGATACTATAAAAGATAAGTCGTTCGTCATTGATAGCTTCCCATTTGGACAAATTGTCATCCAGTGAATTTATTAAATAAGCTTTAGTTTATAAAATTTTATTTATTTATTTTATTTTTATTTTTTTTTTTTTGGTTTTCGGAAAAGAAAGTTGTCCAAAAGTTTACTACTTATATCTATATAATTCAGTATGTCTGAAAAATCTAATCCGTTCTTGCTTGAAGATTCGCGCTTAGAGCGTAAGAATCCTTTATTAACAGAGCAATCTCAAATGGATACTTCTTAATTGTAGTTAAGCGTTAAAAACGACTCTAACAAAAAGTTGGCGGAACGAGCAACACGAGTTCTTCAAAAAGAAATTCGAAACCAAAGAAGATGAGAGGCTTCCAAGATAATATTAACAATCTCATTTTGAATAAAAAAGTTTTTCTTTTATGCTGCTGAATATAAGTGGTTGGTGATGCCATGAATAAAGCGTGATATAAGCACTATGATCTAGAAATTATTTTAAAGGGGCATGATTTAAATGCACTTTGTTGGAGATAGCAACAGTCAGTCTTAAATTGAATTGTACACATTTTATGCTGAGAAAGAAACAACAGTTATGAATTTTGCTTAACAACGATTACTAGAAATTTTCAATGGTGAGTCGTAAGAAACATAATGTTTTGGGTTCTAACATATTATCAACTATTAAAACAAATTAAAACTATTAAAACAAATAAATTACTAATGAATTATCACACTTTCCTAAGTTTTAACTTGAATTTGCAAAGTATTATGTAAACATTTAAGACCAATAACTATAAAAAAACGCGAGCAACGAATACAAGCAATTATGAACCTTAACTTCTAAAGTCAGCAAATTTTATTATATAACAATCAAAAGAACCAACATACCACAACTCTTAAAGCTTTATTATAAAACAGTGACCAAGAACTATAAACAGTTCAAAGTATACCTCAACCGAATAGGCATGCGTACTCTGTAACTTTGACAAATTGTTTTTTCTTTTATCAAAGTGTCTTCTATCTTCTTAAAATAAAGGTACTTATATTTTGAAGAAATACTACCACTTGGTTTTTAGTTGAAATTTGTATTAGTATACATCGAATAAACTAAACATGTTTTTCCTAAATTTAAAATCAGGGGAGGAGGTTATTACAACTTTAGATAACTTTTAAAAGACTGTATTGGACCAGTCGAAATATGTATATATACCTGTTTGAAACCTCCGGAGACTGAGGGGGTCTAGAACCACCCATCGAATACTACTAAACCATAATAATTTAATGGTTGTGAGAGTGTTATACATTTTAAAGTTTTAGTTCATTAATCTCTACATATGTATCGTTGAATTTGTCGATACATATTGTGGAGCCATTACAAAATTGTCTAAAGTATCCAACTCAGAGCAAACATTTACCTCTATTTGACAAAGCCACCACATCTTAAAAAGGCATAATGGCTCCATAATATAAAAACCGTAAAATTCAGCGAAAATCTAGAAAGTACTTTAATATGGCTTAGTAGAGATAGATGGTCGATTCTAGATCCCTCTATTTTCGGTGGATATATTTTCTTCCATCTCGCTTTTCCTTATCTTGTAAATTCTGAACTAGTCACTTCTTTAGAAATTAAACTCCACAGCTTTTTATGAAAAAGAGTGCATGTTGAAAATAAAAAGCAGTGTTCCTTATTAAGTATTCAGCAACAGTAAAGTACATTTAGAGCCGCGGTTTAATAATAATGATGAATTCAGTGTTACATAAAGCGAGACTAAAGGAAATTGCAGTTGTATAATTAAGGCTGATGAATAGAATGTAAAATGTAATATAGACTAATTTTGGCGAGCGCAGGCAGGCAAGGCTATTAATAATATTTAGTAGGTGTAGATATTACGTTCTGTCTTTTCCTGTGAATAGAAGGTTGGTACAGCTTTAGACATCTTTTAAACATACTTGTAAACAGCTTTAAGCGGGTTTGAAAGGGATTGATATAACTTGCTATCAATTTCTCCCGAAGGCGGAGGGTTCAGAACACACCATTCATCCTACTAGGAAAATATTTCACTTTTTTGCTGAATACTAAAAGACCAAAAAGTGGCATTGTTTCATAAAATTTAGTGTATATATTGGCATCAAGATATGACTGGACTCATTCAGTAATAAATTTAATAGACATTTAAAAACTAGAACTAAAATATCCAGTGCCTTATTGATGAAGCGAAATAGCAAGAATCTGAACATTCTCCTAGTAATTACATTAATATAAAAATGTATTCACTTAATAGGGGTAGATGGTTGGTTCCAAGCCCTTTCGTCCCTGAGAAAGCCTGGTACAGCTTTAGGCAAGTGTTAAGTTGGTCTGTATAGAAAGCTTTAGGCAACTCGGATATGGGTTCCTAAAGGTAGTCTGTATCAACCTTCTACATCTCTATGGCTCCTTTAGTGGATACTAACACCAATTCCAACATAAGATCAAGTATTAGTATTGCTCCAAGTATTAGTGACCTAGTCTTAAACACTTCGAAGTAGTAAAAATGATGGCTTCAAAAAATTACGATTTTTAAGTAAAAATCTGAAACCAAAACTTTAAAATATCCAGTGCCAAATTGATGAAGCGAAAATTTAGACCTTTTAGGCAATTATAGTAAGGTGACTTAGTAGAGGTATATCGAAACAAGAAAGTAGGGGAGTTCTTGAAAAGTTGCAGCTGACAAATCCAAATGGAAGGCATGAGATAGAATTGCAATATATAGATATTTTCAAAGCTCCCAGCTAACGACTTAGTTACACAAAGCAAGTGAAGTACCATATAATTACAGAATATGTACCTGCCACATGCAAGAAACCATATAGAGTACCGTATCACAGGAAAAAATTTTACAGGCTGAAATCAAAAAAATATTAGGAGATGGAAATATTGAAGCAAGCCAGAATCTATGGAGTTTCCCGGCCATATTCGTAGAAAAACGTTTATACCCGGGAGAAAAACCGCAGTTAAGATTATCTATCGATTACCGAGAGTTGAATAAAATCACAAAAAGTTATATTTTCCCCTTACCTAATATTCAGGAAAATTGACAACCTGTCTGTGTCTTGTCTATTCTCCAGGATAAACCTAACCAGCGGTTTCTAAATTGAACTTGATGAGAGAGATCAAGAGAAAAGTGCCTTTGTCACTCTAGATAATACTTATCAATTCACCAGAATGGCAACGGATTTAAAAACTCAACTTAACTAACTATTAGTATATCTAGACGATATAATAGTTTGCTTACAGGAGGGTCTGGGCAGACTTCGGATACGTGCAAGAAACCATATTATGTATCGTATCACAGGAAAAAAAAAATACATGGTTAAATCAAAAATTTATTACACGATAGAATTATTGAAGGTCTATGGAGTTTCTCAGCCATATTAGTAGAAAAACGTTCATAACCGGGAGAAGAACCTCAGTTTAGATTATCTATCGATTACCGAGAGTTGAAGAAAATCAAAAAAAGTGATATATTTCTGTTACAAAATATTCAGGAAACAATTGACAATCTGTTTGTGTCTTGTCTGTTCTTCACAATGGACCTAACCACCCGATATTTCCAAATTGACTTGATGAGAGATCGAAAGAAAAGTGGCTTTGTCACTCTAGATACAGTCGGACTTGCCGCTGATGCAGTTCGACGGCTGAGGGGCAGAGAAGAAAAACCATAGTAATGAAACAATCTTTGTATATCATGCAAATTTTAATCCAAAGGGACTTCTATAAAGAGCGTAACAGTGTTACCTGAAAGTAAGTAAAAGAACCTCTTGTCAGTGTAGAGTCAAAGAATGTTGTTGAGTTGAGACAATGGTTATTTTTGGTAAAAAAAAATTTATGAGATGAATACTGTTGCGCTCAGTTATAAATTTGTTGGGATTAAAAAAATTTTTATTACAAAAAAGGGGGGGTTAGCTAAAGTTATTAAATAGGAATGATGATTTCTGTGTCATTTTTGTAAGTAAAAAAGAAATTGGTGGACATCTTTTACTCAGTTGTCAGTAGACAAAGAACATATCCATGGATCGAACACACAACAAAAATCGACAATGGTCACAATTAAATATCACACATTGTACGTCACATTTTGAGAAATGGTTCACATAATTTAGATTAAAATAGAGCAAATTAAAAACAAAAGCATGGTACCAAGACCCACGCTTTTGGATGACACATCGAATGTGTCGACTGTCGCTATTGACAGTCTTGACAGGCAGACTGATGACGCTTATACGCCGAAAAACGGCGGTAATTTTGAATTTTAAGAGTTTTAAAAAGGCAAATATTAAGTTGAGAGATAAAATTAAATAAAGTTACTGCAGTGGTCTAAAGTTAACCTAAAGTACAAAAGGAGTTGCTACTATGCCAGATGAGACTAACCAAATG
The DNA here is from genome assembly GCA_016904865.1 of Pissodes strobi. NCBI lineage: Eukaryota > Metazoa > Arthropoda > Insecta > Coleoptera > Curculionidae > Pissodes > Pissodes strobi. The sequence goes on along the minus strand of JAEQML010058773.1, from coordinate 19,767 downwards.
CCACAATATGTATTAAATGGCTAATTTGCAAGTGAATACTTGAAAATTTGGTTGAATGTTTAAGTGCTGGCTTGAAAGTTGATTTGGAAGGACGAAAATGCTTGATCAAGTGAAAATAGAGGACTAACTTAGAGATGAGGCTCGCCTAAGCTAACTCAACTCGACGTATAGAACAGAAAAGAAAGGAGACGGCAATAACCTGAGTTAACTCAACTCCTAGAGGACTAACTTAAGAAGGGATGAATTTAGCCTAAGCTAAATCAACTTGAAAGATAGAGAAAGAAGGGGAAGAAAGATGAAAAATAAAAATAAAATAAAATAAAATAAAATTTCATTACTGTAGTAAAAATAGGAGAAATTATTTGAAATAGAAAATACTTGATCAAGCGGCCCTCCCAACCTCCAAGTAAGTATATGGGCGAAAAGTTAATTCAGTCGAGAAGCCTTCTGTGTAATGGAATGTAAGATCTGTTAAGATTGACCTTAGTGTTGAGGCAATGGTTGTTTGTACGCAGCTCGTTGTGGATCTCGATGTCCTCCATGAAAACCAGCCAGTTTTTTGATGAAATGTTATGTAAGATCTTTGAATCGGAATGAGGACTGAAGTTGTGGTTATGATTTCGCAAATGTTCCCCGAAAGCAGAATTGTTTCTGTTCAAATGTTCGTTGATACGGACTTTCAATGGTCTACATGTCCTACCTATGTAGGTGCAATCGCAAGAGTAGCACGACAACTTATAAATACCACTTTTTGAGAGAATATCTATTTTATCTTCAGTGTTATTTAAAAAGGTTTGTAATTGATTTCTGTATTTAAAGAAAAGATGAGAATTACTGACAAATTGGTGAATTGTTTTGGAAATCCTACGGTTCGTTTCTAAGTCAAAAAAAGGGATGGAGAAGTATTTTTTCTGTGAATTGTCTATTAAGCTGTGAGAAAGTTCTTTTCTTAGTTTTTTGAGTTTTGTTTTGCTGATTAAAGTGTCAACAAGACTAGGATCAAAATGGTTGTTGAACGCGATTTGTCTAATTATATTTACTTCTTTGTTGTATTCGACAGAAGACAAAGGTATATTAAGTAACCTATTGACCTGGCAATGGAAAGCTGCCATCTTGTGTTGCCACGGGTGGTGAGACAAGTAAGATATAGTGTGGTCCGTTTGAGTAGGTTTCCTATAGGTCGAAAACTCAAGACTGTCCATCGCTCTATGAACAGTGATGTCCAAAAAATTAAGTTTATTATTATTTTCAAATCCGATTGTAAAATTGATGTTCGGATGGATGATATTTAGCTTGTCTAGAAGAGCGCTGCACAGTGGAACGAGCTTATGGGAGAGCTTGGACATCGAATTTTTTTGCACAGATTTTTTTTACTACTGTACCGATTTGAATCATTAATGCCTGGTTTGAATGGTAACACAAATGACTTTTAAGTGCTCATCATCTATATTGATCTAGGGTGTATCAATTATCACTAACGATAAAAATAATGTATAAAAATCGTTTGTATGTTCTTAAACCGTTTTAAAAAATTATTTTGCAAATTAAGGGCTCCTTCGTTGTAAAAAAAGGGTTTTAAATTTTTAATTCGATGATCCAAATTTTGTTTTTGCAACGGTTAATTCAGCAAAATGAATGTTAAGCGGACGACATAAACGCGTTGATGAGGGTCTGCAATTTTGCCATATATGTATTTCAGAGTTATCGCTATTTTTAAAAATTAATCTATAAGGGACGAAACTAGTAAAAAATATAGAAGCATCAGTGCAGTTGTTGTTCAAAAACACTTGCTTATATTCTGACTATCCCAAGGTAATATCAAAGCCATATTTACAAATTAAAACTAAATTATAAATTTTTATCTGCTGATTCAGCCAAAGTATTTATTACCTCTTTTTATAATAACATTAGTCTTGCATCAGAAATAATGATTCTACCGAAATTTCAGCTTCAGTTTCACTTACTACAATATTATGGGATTAGGGGTGGGCGACAATAATCGATTATTCGATTCACTTTTAGGAAATTACCGATTAATCGACTTATCGATTAATATTTCAGAAAATATTGATAATCGATTAATCGATTATTCAGTTATTTACTAAAATATTAAGCGTTTAATCGATTATTCAATTTCTTGCCCACCCATACCGACGACTTTACAAGAGATATAGCTTTTAAAATTCCATTTTAATAATGCGTTGCGTTAAGGGTAATTTAAATGACATAAAACCATTTGAAAATACTTTCAGTACAACATATGAAGCAAAAAAACAGAGAAACGTAAATGCTCAAACAAGACAGCAGCAGGGAAAACTGCGCACGTTACAAATTTAGCCAAGAAGGGATCCTCATTTCGACGCGCCATTTTCTGATAATCTGGCTTACTCGACTCTAGCGAGCAGCGGTCATAAACCATAAGGGGCGGGACATGGTTTGTTTACTATTTTAGAACATTTAATATTTCACTTGCGCATGGTCCTCCGCTCGCTACGGGAGCTCAAGAAAAAGAAACTAACTAAATCTAACCCAAGGCGTACCCAAAATTAATAATAAAAAAACTTTTTACAAACATAACTTTAAGAAAAAGCTTTGCCACTGCCGGGAATCGAGCCCGCAGCGTCTAATCGGAAACGCAGTATCGAACCACTGCACCACTCGCACCGTTTCAGGAAATTCGCTGGACCGTCAAGACATTCAAACAAACCCTCCAAATAGTAAACAATTCAAGCCCCGCCCACCCAACTGTCATTATGGTTTGTAACCGCGGCTCGCTAGAGGCGAATTTGGGCTTCAGTTGTTGCACAATTAGGTATAATACCAACACATAACCTCAACGGAGTGTTAGCACGTTAGCAGTATAGTACATCAGTTTTTATCTTTTTATTATGTATTTGGGCAAAACTATATGATAAGAAGGATCACTCTCCGCGGCGGCATGTCAACGGTGTGTCTCCTTCCTCGCGCGAAAACTAGCAGAATATCGGCAGGCCATGATACAAATAAAACAATCATGTTGGCAGGCGACCTTTGACGCGGCGGCCATAGACCAGCTCATCCTTTGTCAGATTAATTTTCATGCGTAAATTCTATAGTCGAGTCAATATTCGATATAAGATAATATCGCTATTTTTTAGTTGTGTTGTATTACAAAATAGGAATGAAATATACAGTAAAAATATTGTGCGAAACCTTTAACCAATTTTAAAATCACCCACAACGCCAAAATTTAATTAAACATTAAAAGATGGGGCAAATTCGAGCAACATTTTCTTCTTGATGTCTTTTGTCAGAATATTTGTATTCGGAAATATGGTGAAATCATTAACACAAAATCAAAATCTTTTAAATATTAGTTATTACACACCTTGAGTATTGTTATCAATAATAACTAATTAAAAACGGTGACAGATGTTTGAAACAGCCAGTTGAATACAAACTTTATCAAAATATTTATTTGGTGATAATAATAAAAAAAAACCCATAACGTAAGTTTGACAGGGCGCTGCAAACAATTCAGAAGATATCAATTGTGTTTTTCCAAAGCCAACTAAAGTATTAGAGTGCTATAAATAATTTCATCATAAATTTGATTAAATATACCGCAAACGAAAATAGCTTTTATTTAAATTCAACCTGTGTGCGGCGAAGTTCGCCGATCGTTACCAGGCAACGATGAAAATAAACGACAATTCCTTTGTAGCTCTCTCTGGCCATTGAGTGGACCTTCTTGTCGTAGTTAATATTCGCTGCTATTAACTTCTGGTTTAGGTACGCCAAGCAGTTGGGAGCGCACTCTTGATAAGCCTTCACAGTGGCATAGCACGTGAGATGCCGTCTCCTCCTCCTCCTGGCAGAACTTGCATTCGCTATTTTCTGCCAAACCTATGACGCTTAGGTGCTTTTTCAGCCGGCAGTGGCCCGTCAGCAGACCCACCATTATCCTGACAGCCTTCCTGCCGTAGCTTAGCAGGTCTGTTGATAGTTTGGCCGATGGACCTATTATAAATTCCTTGGCCTGTCTTTGTCCCAAAGTGTTGTTCCACCATTTTCGGTATTCTTCTGCTATCCATTTCTTTATGGCTGTTTTAGCGATTGGTTTGGCTATCCCACAGAACGGTTCTGGTCCTATCATGTGCCTAGACGAGCCTTCTCTGGCTATTTCGTCGGCAATTTCATTACCTTGATAGCCTTAATGCCCAGGTACCCATGATAGTGTCACTCTATGTTGATTTTCTATGTCATTCAGAACATTGTGGCAATCCAGTACCAATTTCGATGTTATTTTGTTGGATTCCACGGCTTTTATTGCCGCTTGGCTGTCGGAGAAGATCGCAATTGTTGTTTTGTTGCAACTGTATCTTCTTTTTATTTCCTTTGCACACAGTTCTATTGCTGTTATTTCCGCTTGGAACACTGTCGCTAGTTTGCCCATGGAAATCGAAATTCTTGTTTTCGTCCTTGGTTCATATATTCCGGCTCCTACTCCTTCCCGTGTTTTTGAGCCGTCGGTGTACCAGATCACATTTGCCCTAATTGGGGGGCCATTTGTCCAATCATTCCTGTTTGGAATATGTGTCGAGTACTTTTTGACAAAGCTGTACTTGGCTATGGTGCTATCCGTGGGCAATCCCAGAATGTCATCTGCCTTGATTTCTTTGTTTAGCTTCTCTTGTTTGGTATTATGTCTACCTATAATCGGTTTTTGGCCTTGTGATAGCCTGTATGTGACGGAGCGTGCTTCGCCCTGTATGTATGTTTGGATTGGTGGTAGGTTTAGTAGGACTTCTAGAGCCGCAGTGGGCGTTGTGCTCATGGCTCCAGTGACGCACAGGCATGCTAGCCTTTGAACGCGACTTATTTGCCTTTTCGCCTTCGCCTGCATGGTTCTTGTCCACCATACTACTGAACCATACGCTATCATTGGTCTTACCACTGTTGTGTATAGCCACAGTGTCATTTTGGGATTTAGGCCCCAATTCTTTCCGCACATCCATCTGCATCTTCCTAGCGCAACTGTGGCTCTAAGAGTTGCTTTTTGGATGTGTGGTTTCCAGGTAAGCCTCTGGTCAAATATGACTCCTAGATATTTTGCTTCCTTGGAAAAAGGTATTTCTTCTCCATTTATCGCCATTGGTTTTAGCCCTGTAAGGGCTCGCCTTCTGGTAAATGGAATGATTATCGTCTTTTTTGGATTAACTGATAGCTGTTCATCTTTACACCAGTTCTCCACTATTTTGAGAGCTTTTTGGCTTCTCTCTGAGAGAGTACTGGCAAATCTGCCTCGTACTACAATCGTTGAGTCGTCTGCATATCCTAGACAGTAAAAGTCTTCTGCAGACAGTTTTTGTAATAAGTCGTCCACTAATATGGCCCATAGTAGTGGAGATAGAACTCCCCCCCCCCCCCCGGGGGGCATCCTCTTCCCACCGCTGCCTTTGTGGTTGTTTCTCCCAGAGTGGCTGAGATTATCCTGTGCTTTAGACTAGTTTCTATCTATTTGCGCAGTGCTGTTGGAGTCCCTCTCCTTTACAACGCGCTTATGATAGAGTCTGTTGAGGCGTGATTGAAAGCCCCTTCTATGTCCAGGAATGTGGCTACGGCAATCTCCTTGTCCTCTAAGGACCTTGAAAGAAGCCTATTTAGGTCGTCCAGGGCTAGTCTGTCGACTTTCCTGGTTGGTAAGCATATTGACGTTCACTTAGTGGGATCGCCTGTAGAGTATTATCCCTGATGTACCTATCTACTAGCCTTTCCAGGGTCTTGAGCATAAAAGAAGATAGGCTTATGGGTCTATATGACTTTGGTGTGCGGTCCAAGATTCTGCCAACTTTCGGCAGGTATAGGACCCTTACCTGTTGCCATAGAATAGGTACAACGCCCCAGGCTAGACACCCTCTAAATATTCTGCATAGGTGTGGTAATAAGATGTCCTGACCTTTTTGCAGAAGTATGGGGTGTATTTCGTCTAGGCCTGGTGACTTAAATGGTTGGAATTGGTTTATCGCCCATCTAATCCTCGCAGGTGTTACAACCTCTTTAACTATTTCCCACTCCTGTCTACTTGGTCTTTGTCGCCTTGGCTTAGGCGGAAAGTCAGATGGGCCTGTTAATTGCATTGCTGTCGGAAAGTGTGCCTTTAGGAGCAGTGTTAAACTTTCCTCAGCTGTTTTGGTGTACGTGTTGTCCTCCTTTTTAAGGAGCTCGATATTGTGGTTTGTGTTTTCTTTTGCTAGGACTTTGTGAATTCGGGCGCATGCTGGGGTCTCATTTACCCTTTCGCAGAACCTTCTCCACGAATCCCGTTTGGCTTTTCGTATCTCTTTATTATACTCTGTTAGTTTTGACCTGTAAAGATCCCAGTCATTGGTTGCTTTGGCTTTATTAAATAGCCTTCTGACGGTTTCCCTCAGCGTTACGAGTTTTCCGTTCCACCAGACTGTGCTTTCTTTTTGTTTCCAGGTTTTAACTGGGCAATTGTCCTGATATGCCGTAGCTCTGGCTTCGCTAATCAGCTGTACTGTGACTTCTAAATTTTCTGCGTCCTTAACCTTGGCTGTTACCCTTTGTAGACCTTCTTCGAGGGATTTTGAATATCCTACCCAGTTTGTGTCACGGGAATTTCTAAACCGTATTGCTTTAGGGGAGGGGATTTTAAAATCAAAGCTAATATGCCTGTGATCAGAGCAGGATGGTTCATCTGATACCATCCAATTGTGGATCATGTCGCTCGCCCTGTTAGAACTTAAAGTCACGTCAAGGACCTCCTGACGGGCTCTCGTTACGAATGTTGGTTCGTTGCCTACATTGGCAATATTTAAACCTTCTGTTAAAATAAATTGTAATCACCCTGTACATAGGACAGACCTCTAAGACTATTTAGATTTAAGTAAAAAAAAATTATAAATTGATATCATTTTTGCTATTATGTCCGGCGTTAAACAGTTCCAGTGATAGGCGTCAAAATATTGGATGCTCCTGGGGAACAACATAAACTATTTTTGCTCATGGCACTCTTTGTTGCGCATAGTTGCGGCTAAACTGCATGGTGATTGATTCAGTAGAAAGTAAAGATTAGTTTAGATGTTATAAAACATCGGGATGCAGCGAGACTTTTTAGTTTGGTGAAAATAATGCCGTCATTTTTAAAAATTTTTATGAAAAATAATTTACCAGTGAAAAAAACATGCCAAAAAAACTTGTACCAGTCAATATTATTTTAAAATTTTCTCCTAGAATAGAATTACTTTGGTACAAAAATCATAATTTAGTGACAATTTAACCATTTAATATTATGATCTTTATGCTTTTTAGATGATATATTTGATTAGCGAAAGTTTTGTTTTATGTAAAAATTTAAAACATTAGTTGATTCATTTAATCAAATTTGACTTGTAATAGATAAAGTATAGACTTTTCAACAAAAAAATTACAAAAAAAAGTATTATAAAATGAAATGATAAATTTGCTGCCATGTCCAGCCTTGAGCATTGGAACGTTCCAGTGTGCGCCGGCGGCCCCCTGAGCATCACAATCAAGGAAGCAAAGACAATCATCCACATAACGAAACCAATGTAGGATCTCTTGATTTATGGGAGTGACTATATGACTGTTTTCCAAATTGTTCATAAAAAGATCTGCTAAAAAAGGAGAAAGACAGCTGCCCATTGCCAAGCCATTAGGTTGTTTATAATATTTGTTATTGAATTGAAAAATGTCTTGAGACAAACAAGGGTTTAGAAGCGACAACAAATTAATTTTCTGTTGATCGTTAACATTACATGCAGTAAGAAGATCACCGACAAGTTGTACTGTCTCTGTTTTTGGTACTGTAGTAAATATGTTAGACACATCGAAAGAAACCATAATGTAATTGTGCGGAAGTTGTAAATTCATTAGTTTATTGATGGAGTTACTTACCGCATATGTAGGAGTAAACTTAGTGATATCCTTAATCAAGTTATATGTAAATTGAGCTAGGTAGTAAACAGGTGTGTTAGTAAAACTTATCACAGGTCTAATTGGTGTATCTATTTTATGGATCTGATGGAGGACATACAACCTAGGTATTGTGGGATTGCTAGAAATTAGATTTTCCTTAACATTATTTTCTTCGAAAAACGGTTTAAAATGCTTGATGAGCCTGGTGACTTTCCTTATAAAACTATTAAAAGGGTTGTTAGGTAATTGAGAAAATTTATTATCGACCAAGAATGTCTCAACTTTTGAAATGTATTCCGTCTTTTTGAGAATGACTAAGAAATTGCCTTTATCTGCCTTAGAAACAATGAGATCTTCATTTTTGACTTTTAATTTGAGCTTTTTCAAAGTTTTAAAATAGAAATTAGAAGAACTAGTGTTAAATTTTAATACATTTTTCTTTGTGTTATACAAGATGTTATGAAAGTCATTGCAAATCTTTTTTATTTTTTTTTATCAAATTCAACACTCGTTCCTCTAATTTTTATTTTAAAACTTTGAAAAAGCTCAAATTAAAAGCCAAAAATGAAGATCTCATTGTTTCTAAGGCAGATAAAGGCAATTGCTTAGTCATTCTCAAAAAGACGGACTACATTTCTAAAGTTTAAACATTCTTGGTCGATAATAAATTTTCTCAATTACCTAACAACCCTTTTAATAGTTTTATAAGGAAAGTCACCAGGCTCATCAAGCATTTCAAACCGTTTTTCGAAGAAAATAATGCTAAGAAAAATCTAATTTCTAGCAATCCCACAATACCTAGGTTGTATGGCCTCCCTAAGATCCATAAAATAGATACACCAATTAGACCTGTGGTAAGTTTTACTAACAGACCTGTTTAGTACCTAGCTCAATTTACATATAACTTGATTAAGGATATCATTAAGTTTACTCCTACATATTTGGTAAGTAATTCCATTTCTTTAATCAATAAATCAAAGAATTTACAACTTTCGCACAATTACATTATGGTTTCTTTCGATGTGTCTAACCTATTTACTACAGTACCAAAAACAGAGGCAGTACAAGTTGCCGGTGATCTTCTTTCTGCATGTAATGTTAACGATCAACAGAAAATTAATTTATTGTCGCTTCTAAACCTTTGTTTGTCTCAAGACTTTTTTCAATACTATAACAAATATTATAAACAAACTGATGGCTTGGCAATGGGCAGCTGTCTTTCTCCTTTTTTAGCAGATGTTTTTATGAACAATCTGGAAAACAGTCATATAGTCACTCCCATACATCGAGAGATCCTACATTGGTTTCGTTATGTGGATGATTGTCTTTGCTTCGTTGATTGCGATGCTCAGGGGACCGGCGCCGCGCCGGCGCTCTTCTAGACAAGCTAAATATCATCCAAACGAACAGCAATTTTACAATCGAACTTGAAAATAATAATAAACTTAATTTTTTGTACATCACTGTTCATAGAGCAATGGACAGTCTTGAGTTTTTGATCTATAGGAAACCTACTCAAACGGACCACACTATATCTTACTTGTCTTACCACCCGTGGCAACACAAGATGGCAGCTTTCCATTGCTATGTCAATAGGTTACTTAATATACCTTTGTCTTCTGTCGAATACAAAAAAGAAGTAAATATAATTAGACAAATCGCGTTCAAGAACCATTTTGATCCTAGTCTTGTTGACGCTTTAATCAACAAAACAAAACTCAAAAAACTAAGAAAAGAACTTTCTCACAGCTTAATAGACAATTCACAGAAAAAATACTTCTCCATCCCTTTTTTTTGACTTAGAAACGAACCGTAAGATTTCCAAAACAATTCACCAATTTGTCAGTAATTCTCATCTTTCCTTTAAAAACAGAAATCAATTACAAACCTTTTTAAATAATACTGAAGATAAAATAGATATTCTCTCAAAAAGATATATTTGTCGTGCAACTCTTGCGAGTGCACCTACATAGGTAAGACATGTAGACCATTGAAAGTACGTATCAACGAACATTTGAACAGTTCTGCTTTCGAAGAAAATTTGCGAAATCATAACCACAACTTCAGTCCTCATTCCGATGCAAAGATCTTGCATAACATTTCATCAAAAAACTGGCTGGTTTTCATGGAGGACATCGAGATCCACAACGAGCTGCGTACAAACAACCATTGCCTCAACACTTAGGTCTATCTTAACATATTTTACATTCCATTACACAGAAGGCTTCTCGACTGAATTAACTTTTCACCCATACACTTGGAGGTTGATCAAGCATTTTCTATTTGAAATAATTTCTCTCATTTTTACTACAGTAATGTAATTTAATTTAATTTTATTTTATTTTTATATTTCATCTTTCTTCCTGTTCTTTCTCTATCTTTCAAGTTGATTTAGCTTAGGCTAAATTCATCCCTTCTTAAGTTAGTCCTCTAGGAGTTGAGTTAACTCAGGTTATTGCCGTCTCCTTTCTTTTCCGTTCTATCCGTCGAGTTGAGTTAGCTTAGGCTAGCCTCATCCCTAAGTTAGTCCTCTATTTTCACTTGATCAAGCATTTTCTTCCTTCCAAACCAACTTTCACTTAAACATTCAACCGCTTTTTCAAATATTCACTTGCAAATTAGCCATTTAATACATATTATTGCATTTGGTTAATCTCATCTAGCATAGTGGCAACTCCTTTTATACTTTAGGTTAACTTTACCACTGCAGTAACTTTATTTAATTTTATCTCTCAACTTAATACGTGTCTTTTTAAAACTCTAAAAATTCAAATTTACCGCCGTTTTTCGGCGTATAGGCGTTGTTAGGGCAAGGTAATAATTATAGAAGTATAATTTCACTCTTTACTTATTTTTCCTGCCCTAACTGGAAATTTAAAATACTATACCTCGAAGGACCTACCGACGAATGAAACCCTATGTGTCGGTATAACTAGAGTTAATTTTATTACTAAATATCAATCAACTTTAACAAACATGCCAGTATGGCTAATAATTATTGCTAAATTAAACTCAATTTAACATAACTAGAAATCTTAAAAATGGAAGCTTTTTTTTAATGGATTTTCAACCTGCCACTCTCGCGTCTCTACGAGGATTATTTATTTTTTCATTTGCTTCTATCTAAAAAACTAGGGGATCCTATGATTACAAAAGTGACATCTAAACATCAGTATTATGACAGGAATACATTCTGTCGGCTGATGAGGAATGGAGAAATAGAGATGCAGGTATATGTAAATCAGATAAAGATAACAGATAAACATCTGGCGCCTTGACAAATTTTAACTAATTTTGCTCAATGGATATTATACAGCAAATAAGTCCGAACTACCCTTACCTTTCCATCTGAGCCTGGCATAACCTTTATAATACGACCTAAAGGCCACTTTAGAGGAGGAACATTGTCCTCTTTCAACAATACCATTGTATTTTCATCAATGTTTTTTACTGACCTACACCACTTTGGTCTATTTTGAAGTCTCGTTAGATACTCAATTGACCAACGCTTCCAAAAATTTTGTTTAATTTTTATACAAAGTTGAAAAAAACTAATTCGATTTTCGGGTATGTTTGTTAAATCCTTCTCAGGAATTGAAGGTAATGGTTCCCCTATTAAAAAATGAGAAGGAGTTAAGCATTCCAGATCACAAGGATCTGATGTCACTGGGCACAGCGGCCTTGAATTAAGAATTGCTTCTATTTCTGCTAATACAGTTGTTAACTCTTCAAATGTCAAAATTATATTGCCCACAATTCTTCGCAAATGATACTTAGTGGATTTTATGCCCGCTTCCCATAACCATCGAATATTAACTAACGATATTCGATGCCATAACCCACCCCAATGTGGGCTACGTAGAAGTATAAAGCGCCACTCGATTTCTTCATCAATTAACAAATTGTGAATTTTAGATAAGTTGTTTTTATCTTTAAAGAATAAATAAACTTCTCTAAGTGAATTGTTGGCTCCCTGAAAATTAGTGGCGTTGTCGCTATAAACAGTAGTTGGACAACCTCTACGTGCAATAAATCTTTTTAATGTATGAATACATGCTTCAGTACTTAGACTAGTCACTACCTCTATGTGTATAGCTTTTGTTACCATGCATATAAATAAAACAAAATACGCGTTGCTTGTAACTGCTTTACGTAATCTAGATTGCTTAATTATCAAAGGTCCCACAAAGTCAATCCCAACCTTCAAAAATGGACGCGCAACAGAAATTCTATCAACAGGAAGATAGTCCATTATTTGAGTTGCGCTTTTAGCCTTCAACCTATGACAAATCACACATTCATTTAATACAGACTTCACTTTAACCAACCCATGAATTATCCAGTATTTTAACCTAAGATTAGCTAATACTGCTTGAGCCCCAGCGTGAAAAAGCTTCAGATGTTCGAAGCGAATTATTAATTTTACTGCGTAATGGTTTGAAGGCAAAATAATTGGAAACTTTTGATTAAAACTTATATTTGCTTGAGCCAAACGACCGTTCATTCTTAAGATACCATCTTTGTCAAGAAATGGATTTAAGCAGATTATATGACTCTCCTTAAAAACATTATCTGAACTTCTGTTTGATGTCAAATATTCAATTTCCCTTTGAAAAGTTTCAAATTGAATTAATTTGATAATTGTTTGATGAGCCTGTTGTAGTTCCTCAACACTTATTTGCCCAAATGCTTTCTTTATAAATGTGTGGCAGTACGCCACTGCCCGTTGAAGTCTTGAAAAATTAGAAAAGTGATGCCAATTTATTATAGGATCTATTACTATTTGTTTCAACACTACCTTTTCCCTTTGTTCCGGCAAATGTATTACCTCGGGTTGATAATTTTCGGAAAATTTACCCTCATAATCTAATAAATAGTAAGGGCCATACCACCAAATATAGTTACCTATAATCTCAGAAGACGGAATGCCCCTGGATATGTAGTCTGCAGGATTTTCTTGTGACCGAACATGATTCCACACAAAATTTGTTGTTAGTTCCTGCATTTCTGCAATCCTATTTGCCACAAAGCTAGTCCATCTATTCGGAGCACCCCTAAGCCAACACAAAACAATGCTAGAGTCCGTCCACAAATAGACACTGTTAATATTTATTCTGAGAATTGATAATACCCGATGAGCCATTCGAGAAAGTAGCAAAGCTCCACACAATTCAAGTCTTGGCAAGCTTATGGTTTTAGTAGGAGCTATACGTGATTTTGAGCAAAGAAAATTACAGTTCACTGAGTTGTCAGGATAAATTGCCCTCATATACAAACATGCTCCGTAAGCTGCCATAGACGCTTCAGAAAACCCATGTATTTGTATGTCAACAATTTCTTTAGAATCAAGAACCCACTTAGGAATTTGTAAATTGCACAAATGATGTAAATTACTTGAAAATATTTTCCATTTTTCTAACAATGCAACTGGTAACTCATCATCCCAGGATATTTTACTAACCCAAATTTCTTGCATTAATATCTTTGCAGTCACGATGACCGGACCCACATATCCCATAGGATCAAACATTTGTGATATTTTTGATAATACTAGCCGTTTTGTTACTTTTAAATCACCTATTTCAAAGTCAGGAACTGAAATCTTAAATGAATCATGAATTGGATGCCAGACAACTCCCAAAACCTTTCCATTTTCATTAAAAACGTTATGTTCGCTATTATTTTTGTCACCCTCACCTGAATCGAGAATAGTTAAATCATTTGATAACCACTTATGTAAGGAGAATCCTCCTGAATGTAGCATAGCAATTAATTGCTTTTTAAGTTCAATTACCTCATCTTTAGAATTTGACCCACAAAGAACATCATCCACATAACACTGATTTAAGATGGCATCTGATGCCAATGGAAAGTTAAGACATTCATCTGTTGCCAATTTGTTTAAACAACGTGTAGCTAAAAATGGTGCAGCTTTTGTTCCATATGTGACCGTTTGAAGTTCAATAATTTTTATAGGCATGTTTGGGTTTTCCCGCCACAAAATATTTTGTAAAAATAATTGTTTTGGATTTATTTTAATAATCCTATACATTTTTTGAATATCTGTCACCAACACAAACTTATACATACGAAACCTCATTAAAATATCGAACAATTCTGGCTGAACCGTGAACCCTTTAAGTAGTATGTCATTCAAAGACAACCCTGTAGAGGTTTTACTCGATGCATCAAATACAACGCGTAGTTTGGTGGATGTAGATTCTTCTCGTATCACACCATGATGTGGTAAAAATATTCTTTTTTGAAACTCATCTGAATTGCACTCAATATACTTTCCATGATTTAACTCAACATACTCATCTATAAACATTTTATAATCATTAAATAGTTGAGGATTTTTGTTAAACTTTGCCCCTAAAAACTGAAACCTTTTATAAGATGTATAAAAAGAATATCCTAATTTCAAGTAATCGTCATTGTTTTTCATGGGCAAATCTACCTGAAAAACACCATTTTCCAATCGTTTGCATGAATCTAAAAACAATTTCTCACAGAATTTGTCATCACTAGATAAGAAACTTTTATTACAAAACTCCTCTAGTTGCCAGAATTTTGGAATTGTTTCATTGACATCAACCAATCCAACCTCTCCAAATAAATTAACACTCATGCAACTCATATTGCACACTGCCTCTTTACCATGGGAATTAATTGGGGCTGTTCCACATACCAACCATCCTAATTGAGAATTATGTAGAATTGGCAACCCTGTTCCCAAATTAATAATTTCTGGAAGAATTATTTGAAAATATAAATCTGCCGAGATTAACATATCAATATCCCCTGGTTTATAATAAAAAGGATCTGCCAATTTTAGATCTTTCGCAATTTTTAATTTATCAGTGTCCACCAATACATGAGGAAGCTTTCCAGTTATTTTGTCCAACACCGCACATTTTGTTGTTAATTGATTGCTATTGGCCTGCGATTCTAATGTTAATTTAACCACTGTGTCTACTTGAGTTATTTTATTGCCAATCCCCCCAATTTTAAATGATGTATTATAACTCTCAACATTTTTAAGTTTATTAAATAATTGTTTTGTGATAAAGCTGGTTTGTGAACCAGAGTCCAACAAAGCTCTAGCTTGTACCCTAGGCCCATCCTTAGAGATTAAATTTATCCTAGCTGTAGCCAGTAAAACTAGAGAATTTAAAGTTTTTGAGCAGTACATAATTGCTTGCTCACCTTCATCTTTCTCTCTTGAAATACCCAAACTTATCCCATGAGATATGCCTATGAAATCATCTTGATCTGTACTCAACAATGTATTACCCTGACCCTGATGAGAGTCTCTATTAACCGCATTATGACTAACCTGAGGACTATTGTCTTTATAGTCTGACTGGTCATTCTTCCCGTTATTTTGTTGACCATCCTTATTAATATTAATTGGCATATCATCATGCAAGATTGTATGGTGTTTTCTCCTACAAGTTTGACACCCTTGTTTAATTTGACATTGAACCACCCCGTGGGTTTCCCCCAAACAGTTATAACATAAACGATTAGCCAACAACTATCTTTTATCTGCTAAAGACAGATTAATAAATTTATAACACTTATAAATGCTATGATTGTCCCTATTACAAAAATTACACTTTGTTTTTTGTTTCAAATGTAAAGGATCTTGTTGAAGCAAGAATGCATTTGTGAAATGTTTATCTCCTAATCTGTACCTATTTCCTTGACCATAATTGTCACAACCCTTTGAATTTTCAACTTCAATATTTTCTAATGCTACACAACGATTTTCTAAAAATATAAGAAAATCATCCAGAGTTGGCAACACTGCTTGTGCTCCTGAACCCCTTTGCCTTATACTTTTTTCCAATTCGTATGCTTTATGTGTCTGATAATCCAACTTTTGCGCAAACAGAAAAACCACTAAAACGTCCCACTCTTTAACAGGCAATTTAAGTGCTTTTAAATAATTAGCATGCTGTCTAATATGTGTAAGAAATGCTTTAAGTTGTTTCCATGTACCTTTTGGGATGGCAGGTGTATCCAACATACCCTTTAAATGTGAGTTAATAACCGCTAATTTATTTTCGTATCTATTTTTAAGTAAATCTAAAGCTTCCTTATAATTGTCATTGGTCAATGGTAAATTGTTAATTAAATTCAATGCCTCACCCGCTAATGAACCCTTTAAGTAAAGAAATTTCTGCACATTATCTAAATGTGAGTGGCCATCGATTACTGCCAAAAATAAGTCAATAAAAGCTTGCCAGTCTTCAATCTTTCCCGAAAAAGATGGAATATTTAGACTTGGCAACCTTGCGCTCGTCTGTGAGCCAGCACCAGCCGAAGCCGACGCTACCTGAGCACGAGACTGCTGCAAATTTGCAAATTCTGCTTGATTAATCTCTTTAATTTTAGATTTTAATTTGGACAATATAGTTAAATAGTTTGATTCAACCTCACCTCTATCTATCCCTTCCTCCTCATCTATTGACTCTATTTTTTGCTGAATATTACAATACTCTTGAAAAGCTTTTTCTGCAAACACTTTGCCCCTAGTTTCATATTCACTTACATCGGTAGTGGTTACATTTTCATTAGCCAATATAAAATTTTTTACTCTTGTCATGGAGCCTTTTATAACAGCTCTTTGCTTTTTCAGAGGCTCCATTTTAAAAATGAATATAAACTTTAAATATTATGTTGACAGATAAACACAATATTTATAAACTAAACCTAAAAAAATGCTAACTACTTTCACCAGAGTGGCACTACCAACTATATCAACTAAATGTTAAGTAATAAATTTAGGCATCAACAATTTTAATAAATAAATGAACAAGTATTTCAGTATTTACGTACTTAAAACGACTTAGATTATTAAACTTATTTTCATCAACACTTAATGCAAGTTTTGCAGAGCAACAAATTGTTATTTTTTCTCAGTACAATAAAATAAAAAAATCAATTTAAAAGTTCAAAGTTCAAATCCAAATCAATTAGTATTCTTGACAATGCCAGACTCTCTGTTTTGCAAGAATAAATCAAAAAGATCTGACCTTAATCACTGATGCTGCAATAGACTTCTTCTTTTTCCTCCTTTAATCCTATGATTCCATATCTCCATAGATCCAGACCCAATTTATCCGCCTCGACTTTGGACCAAAATGTTAGGGCAAGGTAATTATAGAAGTATAATTTCACTCTTTACTTATTTTTTCCTGCCCTAACTGGAAATTTAAAATACTATACCTCGAAGGACCTACCGACGAATGAAACCCTATGTGTCGGTATAACTAGAGTTAATTTTGTTACTAAATGTCAATCAACTTTAACAAACATGCCAGTATGGCTAATAATTATTGCTAAATTAAACCCAATTTAACATAACTAGAAATCTTAAAAATTAAAGCTTTTTTTTAATGGATTTTCAACCTGCGACTCTCGCGTCTCTACGAGGATTATTTATTTTTTCATTTGTTTCTATCTAAAAAACTAGGCGATCCTATGATTACAAAAGTGACATCTAAACATCAGTATTATGACAGGAATACATTCTGTCGGCTGATGAGGAATGGAGAAATAGAGATGCAGGTATATGTACTGTTTGCCAAATGAAAGAACCCGGACGAAAAGAATGCGGGCAAAAAATGTCTTCGCATATTTAGATGCTGCCACATTTTTTTCCCAATAATCCTAATTTATTTTCTGTCTAGTTTCCTATAGTGAATTTACATATTTAAATTTCCTACTTGAATACTTAATTTTGTTATTTTCCTTAATACTACTGTCTTCTATTATTTACTATTTTATTTACACAGGGAAATACGGAATACGGAATACTATAATATTTGTAATATTTATATTTTATTCGCCTTCAAGCTATTTAAAATACGCGACAATAGGCAACAGTGCGACGTTTACTTGGTTTTTAGCGGGAGGCAGATTGGTGATTGGTCGCAGGATATATTAAATACACTTTGACCCTAGACCAACACCTGTTTTTTTTTTACATATTTTAAAATTTCGGCAGCGACTTGCTTTAGCCATTGGCGTGGAAATTGCCGATGCCGGACTGTGTGGTTATTTATATTATTTGGTTTGTACGGTCTGGTGATATATAGGTTTTGTCAATTTTGCAAATTTTCTTTTTTCACTAGAAAGGGGGTGTCCTATAGAGTAGTTTAAGCCAAAAAAGTCGGAAGATCCGCTACATTTGAACTGAAAAAATGCCCTCAAAGTTCGAGTTTTGACACAAATTTTCAGCACCACTTCACAAAAGCACTAGAAATATAGACAAAACACATCTCAACATCAATTGTCGGGTGAAAATATTAACTAGGATACATTTGCGTCGAACGAGAGACCTACGTTTTGTTCCGGTCCTAATTTAAAGCGACGCATAGCCCCATTAGACAAAATTAAATTTTACTTGTAAATATCAAATATATTATAAGACTATATAGCGTGTTCCGGCCAATACCTAAGCCAAAACTGTGAGATAGATGTATATAAACTCCACATAAGTCTATCTCGCCTCATGAAGTGCCGAAATGCGCAGAAGCACCAAGTTCGGATTCATTGGTCGCTGCCATTGAAGCACCCCGATCCGTTTCAATTCAACCAATAGCAAAACTCTATAACGAGATTGCGCAGAGCGCTCGAGAATGAGTTGCAATAGACTTATGGGGGACTGGATATTTCCGTCTCTCTCTTTCGGCTTAAAAATCCTCTCATTGCCTTATGAGATACTCGCTATATATTCTTATAATATATTTGGTAAATATCCATCCTCCTTTTTACTGTCAACTGTCACAATCACATACCACAGGTATGTGGTCACAATAGCCAAAACAAAGATATTTAAGAAGGCACACTGTTGCCAAACGTTTACTGTAGTTTCGTTAGCAAAATTCATTAGAAAAATGGTGCGGTATAAGCGCAGCTTATTTACTACCAGCTAGTCATCTTGCGGCGGCATCCTTTGATTTGGGAAAGTCAATAACCAAGTTTTGCAAATTTTAGAAGAGGGTCATGACTTAATATTGTTTTAAACACCTGGGCATCTGAATAAAACTTTTGACAGTTCGTTTAATTTAAAATATGCTTTTTATACTACCGTGCGTAAAGTACTCACTTTACGCACTCTCTAAGATTCGTAAAATAGGCTTTTTTAATGTGCAGTGCGTAGTTATTTTACGCACTAGTGCGCAAAGTAATTTAATAATATTTTTGTTTTTTCATATATTTTTCGGTAGTAGAAAAAATTTTGTATGCTACTCATGTGTAAAGTACCCTTTTTTATTCGATTTCAATTAATTTTTTTTATCAATATTCCCATTCATAAAAAAAGATTCATTTTACACACTTGTTGCATAAATAACTATTTTATCGTCAAAATCCGTTTAAAAATGATTTTAAAACGCACAATAATTGTACAAAAATCCGAAATTTCCGAACCTCTCAGGGCGATAGCCGAGGCTTCGGACGAATTTGTCATGTATTTTGAAGCGAAAATTCATTTTAAATTCATTTGTGGAACTGAACCGCTCAGAGCACAGTGCCCGACACACCACCTTTCCGATTTCGATAGAGTTCACTAGCTGGTAGTGAATAAGCTGTGCTATAAGTGTCTCTACTCTTTTTTTAATTAGGTGAATGATTTTTTTATGGCAGTAGCACATCCTATATTGCTCGACGAGTGGTGTGTGTGCGAAGATGTTGTTTGACACGATTCTTGAATATTTAGTTAGGGGAACAGATGTCCTGGGAGGATATTCGCATGTAACAGGCAAGATGTCCATTCGGCAATGTCGATCGTTTCTTTATATGTGACGTACA
>MU192351.1:17627-29647 GCA_016904865.1 Pissodes strobi | reverse complement strand
TTTTTGAAATATTGACAGTTGAAAATCGACCATGTACCAAGTTTGACGGCTTGTAAAATCTAAACGGCTAGAACGGTTAGAACAAAACGGTTTGCACTTTCCTATATTGGTTTTTCATAAGCTGTTGTATGACACTAACTTTTTATTTAACCAGGGGTTAAATTTATCCGTGATTTTTTAACCTCGGGTTAAATCTAAAGTTAGTGTCATACGATGGCTTATGAAAAACCAACATAGAAAAGTGCAAACCGTTTTGTTCGTAGCCGTTTAGATTTCACAAGCTGTCAAACTTGGTAAATGGTCGATTTCCAACTGTCAATATTTCAAAAACCGTTAGAGATAGGTATATGACATTATTCATATCCAAATATGCAATAATATACAGGGTGTTCCATTTAAAACAACAAGAATGAACGCCGTAACTCTTTTGTTTGAGGTTCAGTTGTTTTCTAAGCGACATTTTAAAATTCTACGAAAAAAGTTACATCGAACTGCTATTTTCGTTTCTTCCAAAAATACAAGGAAACTCAAAAATAATGCCCTGCTCAGTCCTCGTTGGCGAAAGGAAAAAAATTATGGGCCATTCTTTTTTGGTAATCCAATTGTAAATTGCCGTACTAATGTCGATATGCTGGATTTTTTCTTATACTCAATTACAGCAGGAAGATATATCGAATTCAGTGTACTTTCAACAAGATGGAGCTACACCCCACTATGCATTAATTACCAGAGAGTCACTAAACAACGTCTTTGAAAACATGTGGATTGGAAGAGGAGGTCCTATTCCATGGGCTCCTCGTTCCCCGGATTTAACTGTTCCAGACTTTTTCTTATGGGTAAAAAACAATGCTATAATCCACTACCACAAAAGTTAGAGCAGTTTAAAGCAAATATCCGCAACGTGATAGAAAACATTAGTCCATAGTTTAGGTAATAGTTTTTTTTTTTAATAGTGGATTTATTAAGCTCCAAAAACACTGCATATCGATAAAAATTTCGCGGTAAATGTTATTTTCCGCGTAGTCAGCTATTGTTACTAACTCGGGTAAATGTATTGAAGCCGGTGAAAGATATTTCCAACATATCAGTACCTATCCTATATTATCATTGTTTATATAAATCTAATAACTTAATAATTGTTGCATCTTTATCGATATGTTAATAGGCTTGGATGTTCTTTGGTTAACACCATTAACTTGTATTGTCTTGTATAGTAAATTGTCATCGTTTAGTGTTCGTTTCCTAATTGTTAAAGATCTCGTATTCGAAAATTCTCTGTACCAGATTTTAACTGCGTTTTTTGTGGGTGGAGTTTTATTAAACGTATTCCTAAATCTTCTTTGAGTTGTTATTATTGACTTAACATTAACCGCGACATTATTATCGATTATCGAGCTCAATAAATTCACTATTTAAAAAAAAATACTATATCTTGTATTACATTTTCCTTAAGGAACAAGCCTTAAGGTTTTGGGATAATATACAGGGTGTTTCATTTAAAATAACAACGCTGTCCTACACCTAAAATTCGGTACTTTCGGTTGTTAAAATAAAATGACATATACTTCAAAAAAACTTTCAGTAAAATGAAATTTTTCAGTGAAAACCGCAACTCGATAGCTTTTTTCTTTTACGAGTTATTTTGAATCCAAATGGGTCAAAATATGGATAACCAATAATAATTGCTGAAATGTAGATTCTCGTGTTAACGGTTAAAAAGTTATAATTGAAATTTGTTTTTCAACTTTTTAGTTTGAACGCGAAAAATTCAGTAGTGAAGCTCGATAGAAAAAACACATACTGGCAATATTTTGACCTTTCCTGTCTGCCCTTTCATTTTTGACATGACATATCCGAATATCCTATATTAAATTTTACCTTGCTGTTCTGTTAGAACAGGTCTACTCATCCTCTCCTCATCTCCATAATCCTTTTCCTTTATTTCATTTAGACTTCCGAGTAATTGATTAAACGAGTCTCTATCTAAAGTTAGGCATTCTACTCCTGGATGTAATGCGATTATTGATGCTGTTCTACAGTCTTCCTTCAGAAGAGCTTGCTCACCAAAGTAGTCACCTCGACCTAGGGTTCTTATTTCTTCTTCTTCTAAATGTCCTAAAAATAATTTTTCAAGAATCTATAAGTGCATGAATTTTATAATAAGTGTAGAATGATTTGCAATATTTTTTCGGCCAGAAACTTGCTTCGATTACGATTCACAATTACTATAGATATTATGAAATACATAACCATAAACCAAGTATATCTAAATGTAATTTATAGTTTCAGCTTGTAAGCTATCCTTCTTGATCGTAACGTTATTAACTTGCTCTGCTTTTAGAAAAAATACGGATATAATATTATTTGTCCATATCGCTTTATTGATACTTGGGGTGGATGTCTCTTAATAAAGTATAAAGTAAGATGAAGGGACGAAAAGTCTTATTTTTACAGAATTGCAGGAGTTGGATAGAGAGATTACTACGTGCCAGATTCAGATATACAGTGTGTCCAAAAAAGTATGCAACATATGGGAAACTTCTTTATTATTGGATTCTCAGAAAATTTTATTCTTCATATAAGTTGGTGCTTGCCCTAAAACAGTAAACGAGTATTTCAAATTTCACGTACTGCTTTTAGTGCGGACGCAAATGTCATTTTTCCGAAATCGCGTCAAGAGTAAAGTACCTTAATTTATAAAGATACAGCCAAATCTTATAAGGAAAAGTTCTTCCAAATTAAAAAAGTAATCTAAATATAAAATTTGAGTTAAGTACATCAATTTTTAATTTCCCTTTTTTTTCTCGATTTTTTTCTCAAACGTTACGCCATCGGTGAATGCTTTGTTCTTTTGTAATTAGTGTACTTGCCAAGCAACTTTAAAATTTATTTAAAGTAGACATTAGTTATATAGTTGCATAATGTTTCAGTTTTTACAGAGATAAAAGCCAGTTTGGGTTTCAGTGTGTTGCAAACACATTTAAACAATTTTGGTCAAAATAATTGTCCACAATAATTATTACAAAATACAATTGGAATGACTGACTCAATAATAATTAATTTCATATGTCAGAGCGAAGTAAAATTATTGCTATTTATTTGTTTTTATTGCAAATGCATGGCCTACTCTTCAAGACCAAATATTTTAAATGGCTTTTTAGGATACTTGGGCATATTTTACTCATCGGGTGCAAAAGATAAATAAATTATTAGTTGTTTTACATGAAATGAAAAGAGTGGGGTCTATTCATGATTTTGAGTGGAAAGAATTTTGAATCAAAAGTGTTTAAATGTGTTTGCAACACACTTATACTTAAACTGGCTATTATCTCTGGAAAAACTGCAACATTATGCAACTATGTAACTAATTTCTATCTTAAATAAATTTTGAAGTTACTTGGCAAGTATACTAATAACAAAAGAACAAAACATTCTCCAGTGGCGCAACGTTTAAGAAAAATCGAGAAAAAGAAAGAAAAATTAAAAGTTGATGTACTTAACTCAAATTTCATATTTAGATTACTTTTTTAGTTTGGAAGAACTTTTCCTTATAAGATTTTGCTGTATCTTTATAAATTAAGGTACTTTAATCTTGTCGCGATTTCGGAAAAATGAAATTTGCGCCCGCACTAAAAGCAGTACGGAAAATTTGAAATGCTCATATACTGTTTTAGGGCAAGCACCAACTTTTATCAAGAATAAAATTTTCTGAGAAACCAATAATAAAAAAGTTTCCCATATGTTGCATACTTTTTTGGACACACTGTATATTGTTTAGCTTCTATATATTTAACAATATTCGAGGAAAATTGTGAAAACTTTAACATAAGAATAATCTGTTAATATTAAAACTCTCAAATATGTTAATCTTAAAGTACATCTTCACAACTTTAATCCTTTCATGTTAAGGAATTACTAAAATCAGCTTAAACCAAAGAAAATTCTACTATGATTAGAATTTTCTTTGCTTAAACTAAACTAATCAAGGGTTTTAACATATATTGGGTGTTTCATGTAAAATAAAAATGTTGACAATACAATTTTAAAGCAAAGCAGGTGTCCGAAATGGTTTTTTTTCAACTACAATGGTTATTTTTTAAGTTGTTTAAACTTTTATAAGTTATTTTCAATATTCCATAATTTTTGACTGGCTGTGTTTGACGTTAAAGAACCGATCGTAATTTTTTGAACAACTATCCAAGCCCAGATTAATTTGTATATACAATTATATTTATTACGACTTCAACTTTTTTTCCGAATAATAAACTAATCAAAAGCAAATAGCTGTTGTGAAACATGACCAAATTTACGTACGGATTTTTTGTATATTTAGCACCATACGTGGAGTGGTAATTACAGGTGCTACAAAAACCTTGAAATTCAAATGTTAGCAGGGATTTTCAGTTATTTTCTTTAGAAATATCAAGAACACTAAATGGACATCGCAAACGTTAAATTTTGATATAGTATGTTTTGCTTTTTTAAAATGAAATGCCCTATATATCATTACGTTTCTGGATTCTAAGGGTAATTCTAGACCTATTTTATGAATATTGTTCTATACCTATTGCCACGCTCTTTCTTGCCTTCTAATTTCATTTAGTTACCGTCACTTAAGATTAGAAGAAATTGAGAGTAAATAAAGTTAAATTAAAAATAAATTTAAAATTGAAATTAAGAAAATTTGCAATTACTGAAGCGTAAGGGGTGACGACAAGGAAATGTCGATCCAACTGACAACCTCACCTGCACGTGGTGTACCCTGCTAGATAACCAACGAGGCTCTGTCGACCGAGTGATTCCCGGTATAAGTAACCGCTCTTATCAGCCAACATCTACGGGTGGAGGAGTTGACAATGGTAAGGGCGCCCTATTGTCCTGGGGTTGAGAAATCGACCCCAAAGGCGGAATAATTATAAATAAGTAACCAATGGCATACGGATGTAGAAAGCCACGGGAGGGCTAACACATTGAAGATCCTTAAGAATATCCCTAGTAACAAGCATGATGGAAACTACACGAGTGAATGAAAACGTTACTGATTATAGTTTACGGAGACTAAGATCCGGCATGAGAAGAGATTGGGCTTCTCCGGTCGTCATCAAGCGAAAGCCCAATAAAAAATGTCCTAAAGATATCAAAACAAACACTCATGGTAGGCACATGGAACGTGAAAACTATGTTTCAAGCCGGGAAAATACATAATACAATTCTTGAAACGGACAGGCTGAACATCGACATTCTCGGAATTAGTGAAATGAGGTGGGGAAGCGGTCATTGTACTGTAGAAGACCATAATGTGTACTATTCTGGCAGCGAAAATAATCAGTACTCTAATGGTGTGGGAATCATATTCTCACCTAAACTATCTCAGTACAGTTGAGGAGGTTATTCGAACTGTGGTAGGGTTGAAGAATGGGAAAGCTCCAGGGCCCGATAATATCCGGAATGAATTCCTAAAACTATTGAATGACGAATATATCAGATGGCTTACAGATATATTTAATGAAATATACCTAACTAGAAGCAAACCTGATATGTGGCTCAAAACAATATTCATAGCGCTACCAAAAAAATCAAGCGCAAAGAACTGTGAAGACTTTTATACGATTAGTCTCATAAGTCACTCTCTTAAACTTTTCTTGAAATTAATCCATCAAAGAATATATAGGATTTGCGAAGAACAGATTAGTTCTACCCAGTTCGGGATTAGAAATGCCCTGGGTACTATGGAGGCACTTTTTAGTATTCAAGTCTTATTCCAAAGAGCTCGAGATGTTAATCATGATATTTGTGCATGCTTCATGGATTATTAGAAAGCATTCGATAAGGTTCAGCATTATAAGATGATGTAAGCTCTGGAATTAGCGGGATTAGAGAAACAGGACTTAAGAATTATAGCAAATCTTTGTTGGAATCAGACCTCTTCAGTTAGAATAGAAAGTGAGGAATCCGATGAAGTTCTGATAAAGAGAGGAGTTCGACAGGGGTGTGTGCTTTCGCCATTGATATTCAACATATATTTAGAATACATATTTCCAGAAGCCATGGAAAATACCTTCGACGGGGTGATTGTCAATGGCGAATGCATTAATAACATACAATATGCGGATGACACGGTAATTGTCTCAAATGACCTAGTAGGACTACAAAGATTGATAAACAGAGTTGTAGAAGTAAGCGAAAGATATAGACTGCCGTTGAATACAAAAAAGACCAAAGTCATGATTATTTCTAAAAATAAACGCTTGGACGGCCAGCTACTGATACATGATAGACCCATCCGAAGAGCTAACAAATATATTTATTTAGGGACAAATATTAATGAAGAATGGGACCACTCGGTTGAGATAAGAACCCAAATTGAAAAGGCCCGCGCCACATTCCTTAAAATGACAAAAAGATTCAAAAGTAGGGACCTGTCTTTAACCCACCAAAATGTGATTTGTTTTCAACCCTCCTATACGGCGTTGAGTCTTGGACGTTATCTGAAGCATCTTGCAAAAAATTTTCTGCAAGCATTTGAATTCTGGCTCTATTCGCATTCCGAGGATTTCATGGGTGGATCATATTGCCAATGAGGAGGTGCTTCATAGAATGAAAAAAGAAAAAGAAATCGTGTATCAAGTAAAGAAACGTAAACTTGAATACTCTGGCCACATCATGAGAAATGCTGAGAGATATCGGCTTTTGCAGCTTATACTCCAAGGCAAAATACAAGACAGAAGGAGTGTAGGAAGACGAAAAATCTCATGGCTGAATAATTGCCGAGTGTGGTTTAATATATCAACTGTGTGCTTATTCCGTGCAGCCGTGGATAAAGTCCGCATAGCCCTTATGCTCGCCAACATTCGGTAACGGATAGGCATCAACAGAAGAAGAAGAAGAAGATGCGTAGGCCAGAACGAGTTGTCGCCGAAGCGTGCAAATTAGGGCCTAACTCAAATATCGGAGGGTAGGGGGATATTTATTTAAGGCGCTACCAACTTGTAGACGGCACAAGCTAGAAAATCCCCAAGTTGAAATATGGAACTCGTTTTGGGTTAGGCTTCGCAACAAATTAAATTATGAATAATAAACTCAGCGGTGGATGCCAGAAATTTACCAATAATAACAAAAAATATAAATAATAACGAAACCAGAAGTTAAGTCAATAATAAAGGTAAATCAATAGTTCAAAACAAATCAATTATTGCGTCCTACTACTTACTGCGCTATTGAAACCCTAATGCTGTTCCAGTTCTTGTTCGTATTTCTGTTGTTCTGCTGGATTCTGTAGTTTATTTATGTTCCATTGTGCGGTTAGGTTAGTTTTTTGGTTTTTGTGACTCGATATTCTGATTTGGAGTTTGGCTTTTACCAGGAAATGATCTGTATCTCCGTCTACTCCTCTAAGGCTTCTTACATCTAGGACATTGCTCCCATGCCTGGCGTCCACCATTACATGATCAATCTGGATACGGGTCACATGGTCGTTGGATACCCAGGTTTGTTTGTGGATGTCTTTATGAGTGAACATTGTGGATTTTATCAGCATATAGTTAGCTGATGCTAATTCTATTAGTCTTTGTCCCTTGTCGTTTGATATATTGTGAAGGCTATGTTGACCTATTGTCGGTTAAAGTTGGTTCTTTGCCTATTTTTGCGTTGAAATCCCCGCATAGTAATATCTTATCCTGTTTGGGCAGGATTTCTATTGTTCTTTCAAGCAAGTCGTAGAAGGAGTCCTTAGTGACTTCGCCCTTGTCTTCTGTAGGAGCATATACTGATAATAAGGATATGTTATACCAATGTGCCTTTAGTCGTATGTAGCAGAGCCTATCACTTATGGGTTCAAAATGCAGAACACTGTTTACAAGTTGCTCTTTTATGACAAAACCAGTTCCACACTCATGTCGTCCATTCTGATTTCCACTGAAAAATACCACAGATTTACTTATTTTTAGGTTTCCGCTGTCATGCCATCTAATCTCTTGTACTTCCACTATGTCCATTTCCATTTTTTCTAGTTGATTTATGGCACTGTTACCGTTCTGTACCAGCTCTGTACGTTCCATGTTCCAATATTCATAATCGATTTTCGTTGCGAGTTTCGTCTTCTGAGTTGACCAGTCTGATTCCGAAGCATACGTGCAGTTTCCATAATTAACTTCATTTCTACGAGGGCAGGTAGTTAACCTTCCGCTCAACCCCCAAGACCTGGAGGACCAGAATTTTCTGTTGGGGTTCATTCTCCCCAGGTAGGAAAGTAGTAACGCAAAAAGACATCCTCGGTCGAAGGAAGGAAAGACGGAGGACTCCTCACGTAGCCAGGAAATAATCTACCTTAAAAAAACCTGTGAAACATCAACATATTCAAGGATTTGATTAAAACACGAGGCAAAGAGCATTTACAAACTGAGCAAAGAAAATAAAATACCAAAAAAAATTATCAGAAAAAAATCGATCTTTTACCTGTGAAGGGTTTGCTAACTGCTTAACGCCGAAATCGGCTAGGCTGCCTCAAAAGGCGACGAGTAGAGCTTCTGTAATGAATATGAAAAAGAAATTGTGTGGTTGGAATTTTTCATAAAATGGCGACACTCACAAAAAAATAAAAACCACTTGCCTGACGAAGACAGTGTTCGATCCCAAATATGGAGTGTCAGGCACCAACTACACAAGTCAAACCAACCAGCAAAAGGTACGCCTGAGACTCACGGGTACAGTGGAAAATCCCAGAAGGGTTATATCTACTAGAAACGACACCAACACTGCTACTCAAAAGGCTGACAGGTGAAGAATGGAATACGCGAAATTTCTCGGAATCAACGTGGAAGGCAAAGAAACTTCCTCTAAAATCCCCACTTCAAAATTTTCGACAAGCCAGTTGTAATTCGAAAGACGACTCGCATGTCAAATGTCTACCCAACAATTTTTCCTGTTGATTTCAAAAATGATACTGCCGTTTTTGACACACCAAAGTACGAGTCAGCCGAACGTAAATATTTATTCGACCCGACATTTATTAAGGGAAATGTGTCAGAATAAATCTCAATACTCGCCCTGTCATCGAATGACGCCGACATTCCCGAAATTAGTACGCTTTACTATCAGGAATCAGTAATTCGAACCAAAATGAGATCTACGTGAAGAAAACAATCCAAGTTATTATCGATCTTGAATTTTAGAGAGTATTTCCTCTACCGTGCCGCAGAGGTCACCACAAATAGACTTCCGCACATAATGGCAAATGCAAATTTTTAAATGAGTTCTTTCATAGTACCGCAATTTGCAGACCTCCGATTCTTGACATTTCGGTGAATGAATAAACGAACTCGAAAATCTGACCCGTTACACTAGCTGTCTTGAATCCAAACGGCTGGAGAGAAATGATTTGCCACTTTCCTATGATAGGAAAGTAATTGCAAACTGTTTCCTTCTAAGTGAAGCAGGTTAGATTCTACAGTCTGTTAAAGTTGCAAAAATTTAATTGTTCTAAAACGGTTTGACATTATACATAAAATGCATCTTGAATTATCCGAAAAAAATTTGAACATGTAATAATATATAGGGTGTTCCATTTGAAAAAAGGAACATCTGCTAACGTTTGACGTTTACGATGCTCATCCGTTTTTCGCGGTATTTCTAAAAGAAATACGCTACTCCTTTTTTATTTAATATTTTTTTGTAGAATTTTAATTACCTCTCCAGGTATGCTGCAAAATGCAAAAAAATCCTGTACATGAATAAACGAATTGCCATGCATGAATTTTGTATCAATTGTAGACAATGTCCTTTTCAAATAAACTCGGCCAATAAAGTAGTTTGAATGTGAATGCTCTAAAGAATCCGTTAATTTTAAATTTATTTTCGAGCTAAGCATGTCTTTGTGAATATAAAACAACTTTGATTTGAAAATTAGTTTTAAAATAATTGACGATGTATGGATGTTAAATCTTAATAGATAAAATATCTGCTGCAGGTAGAAAAAACTAGTATTATGATAGTAGGCAATCAGAAATAATGGTGTTTTTTAGTAGGGAATATGGATTACCTATTTTATTTCCTTTTCATCCAAAACCTAATAAATGTTACTCTTTATTATGCCAAAATTTCCTTCATAATAGTATATTATATACCTAGGTTGAGAAGTAAGCCATTATTTACCGAGCACTTTTATATCCTGAGGCGCGTAGCGCCGAAGGATATAATGTGCGAGGTTAATAATGTCCTTCTCAACCGAGGTATATATAGAATTTTTTTTACTACTAACACTGATATATTACCATATTTGATTCGATTTGATTTTTATATTAGCCATTTTCTACTTATTTTTCAAATAGTTCGAAATATCAAGTAGCCTGGAAATTCAGTTGTCTAATTGACAGATATCGTTCTCCTGACAGCTCCATACATACAAAGTACCTTCTTTCCATCTAAATTTTGACAAAATCGCATTATTAATAAGAATATTATGGGGAGTCATGAAAAGTGAGTCATACTGTATATAATTTTTTTACTAATAGCACTGATACAATCCTTATCATTATTTGAAGTGATTAGATTTTGAAATTAATCATTTCCTACTCATTTTTCAAATAATCCGAAATGACAACTAGTTGTCAAACTAACAAGTTTGACATTTTAACATTTTCCGTTTCCGTTTCATTATTGACCTAGGTTTTTTTTAATATTATTATTTACCTAGGGTGAGAAATGTTACTTCTCATTTGAGGAATGGAGTAAATAATGGTGATTTCTCATGTTAGTAGTAAAAAAAATATATAATTGAGTGTTCCAAAATTATACGCCCCTCCAAAAAACTCTACGATTTACAGGTATCGCAGCTTTAGGAACGCTGCCCCACATAATTATTGGTTAAACTAAGAGGTAATTACTGGAAATTACTAGTAGTCTACAAATGAATTATTTAGTAGGAATTGACCGGAAAATAGCATTAACTAAAATTTCTAGGATAAACATATCGTTTGACAAAAGTTGATCCGTTAGGTAATGACTTAATATATGTTTTTAAATTACAGATTCTAATCCCATATAAAAAATGTAAAATATCCTTAATCTCTGAAAATATTTACATTATAGTAACAATGGCAGATGAGTGGGCATTGTCTTTTTCAGAAGGTTAAAAGATTGCTAATTTGCTCGATACGAGCAAGTATCCTTAAATAAAGACATTTCCTTAAGTATGATTTGGATGAGCACGGTTTAAAGTGTTATTTATCAAGTGTATGGTGTATATATGTCGGCGTCAAACACTGAAATCCGTTATTCCCTGAAATGACTAGTCAGTATATATATTGCGTTACGCTGTTTGCCTATCTTAGTTTGGGTTAGTTTGGGTTATTTTGGTTTAGTTTCAGTTAGTTTGGGTTAGTTGTATTTATTACAGTGATTGATTACAATCGGCAAACGTTGAAAATTGTTATTACGGTGTTTTCCTAAAATAGATTCAGGCATTACAGGGAATGACTGAGTATTTTGTCAAACACTGTAATATTAAGGCTATTACGCTGTTTGCCGGCAATACATGTAATGACTAGTCATTTCAGGGAATGGCGGATTTCAGTGTTTGACGCCGACATATATACAATATCTCACTTATTCCTATACAGAGAACATTCACTCATACATTTATATGTAGCATCATTAGGAATTGCATATTAGGTCTATTTCGTACAGAGAGTTTCTGATTAAAAAATTGGACACTTTTAACTAGTGATTTAGCTGAGAATTGAGTAAATAATAATTATATTGATAATCACTCATTTACAGCGTGTCCCAAAAGTTCAACGCAAGCTAGGTGAAATATTTTAGATACAAACTTAAAGTTATTTTAAAATGCCTTTGAATTTAAACGGTTTCACTTATCAAATGGTGTTAAATAAATAAATGAAATTTACTTACAATCATCCGCTTAATTCTAAAATTTAATAACATACACAATGTTTTATAAGAAAAAAAAACGAGAACAATAGCCGAATTTTGGAGCACGCTACATAAAATGATTCTAATCGGAT
>MU192351.1:0-17227 GCA_016904865.1 Pissodes strobi | reverse complement strand
AATAGCCGAATTTTGGAGCACGCTACATAAAATGATTCTAATCGGATATAGTTTTATTTACCTGGTAATCTTTGGGTAACTTTAACACTACCACTGCTGATGATGAAGAATGTATCACCACTTGCACCCTGGCGAATTATATAAGCTCCAGCCGGGTAAAATTCCTAAAACAAAAAGTACTTCTGTTATACAATCGGACGCTATTAAAATATTCTCATAATAATAATTTTAACAAAATCGAAAGAAAATTCAATAATAATCGAATTGAAAGAAAATATATTTGGTGTATACAAATATTAAAATTATTAACTCTTTATTTTTTATATATTTTAGCAAGGTTTGGTGATACAATAATCCTGGCAAGGTTTTCTCTAGTGCACGTACAGGTGGTGTTGTTATGAAATATATTTTAGTTTTATCTTTAAAACTAACTGGAAAAAATGAGAAACCCTTTCCATAGCGTTATCGTGCTATGATTTTAAAGCACAGGTTTTATCATTTATCTTAGTTAGCTATAAAGATAGAGGTGTTAGATCTGCTATATTCGGAATCAGTAACGAAGATTTAAATAAATCATATATTGGGTGTCCCATTTAAAAAAAAACAAAAATTTAATTTTTTTAAATGCTTTTTTTGCTATATTTTTTATTCCTAAAAAATATTTCACAACAATTTCAACTTTCGCCTTTATACTTATTTTTATTCCTAAAACTAAATGGTCTAGTGCTAAAACACAGTCTTATCCACACCAAAACAGAATGTTTCCACTCGACGCACGTTTCGCCAACCATGTTAGCATCATCAGAAGATAATTAAAACTAAACTTACAATCTACCTAACTCTATTTTATATTAATTATTTGCTTAATCAAGCGAAACCAAAAATAACCAAACTTGTGATCCTGTTAGTCACGCTGGATCAACCAATATAATGAGCTATATGGAATAGGCCCTCTATCTATATTAAACTATTCTTACACTTAATAATTTCCATACTTTCGTATGCGTCATATAATCTCCTGTCATATATGCCATGATTTAAATTTTGACTTTTAATTTGTTAGTCTACATATTTTAACATTGAAAATGTTTTTGTTTTCCTATTATGGGGTATCAAATCACGAAAAAGTGCATGCTACATTTGGCACATCACGTAATATACGTGAGAGATCGTGTTAGTCTGTTTCTGAGGACGGAATCGGTTTAAATGGCAAAAATAAATTAAGGCTAACTGAAAGTAACCAAAAGTTGATTGAACAACTAACCCAAACTAACTAAAAGTAACCAAAAGCACAAAAAGGGTTAAAATGAATCAGAACAAATTAAAAAAATAAAAGTAAGTTAAAACTAACTCAAAGTAACCGAAATTTGGCGAATAACCAAAACTAACCATAAAAATTAAAATTGGTTATAACCTATCGGATCCGGTTCTAATTACTAAAATAAATTGGAACTAACTAAAACTAACCGAAAGTTGATTCAACGACTAAACGAAAGTAACCAAAAGCTCAAAAAAGGCTAAAACGAATCGAAACAGATTAAAAATATAAAAGTAAGTTGAAACTAACCAAAACAAACCGAATTTTGGCGACTAACCAAAACTATCCAAAAATATTAAATTCGATTATAACGTATCGGCGCCGATTGAAATGACTAAAATTAAAATTAACTGAATATTGATTGAACGACTACCCAAGACGACTATCTAACCCAACCTAACCCAATCTAACCTAAACTAACCACCAAAGCACCAAATATGGCTAAAACGTATCGAATCAGATTAAAAATATTATAGATATGTTCTATATTGTTGTGGAGGATTCATGTTTTAACTTACAAATTTTTGGGTTTTCTCTCCACTATCGTTTTGAATTGGTTATATAGAGCCTCTTCGGCTCTGGCTCCAGGATGTAAACAGCACTAGTTTAGTGACCCTAACGAAATACCTAGATAACTTGAAAAAAACCTTCAACGTTTCGAGGATCCCAACGAACCCAAACTAACCAAATCTATTAAAATTGATTATAACGTATCAGAACCAGCTCAAATAAGTAAAATAAGCTGAGACTAAGAGTAACTAACCGAAAGTTGATTAGCCGAATATCAAGATCTAACCAAATCTATTAAAATTGATTATAATGTAGCGGAACCGACTTAAATAACTAAAATAAGTTGAGACTAAGTGAAACTAACCGAAAGTTGATTAGACGACTAACCAAAATTAATCAAATCTATTAAAACTGAATATAACGTATCGGAACCGGCTGAAATAAGTAAAATAAGTTGAGAGAAAGTGAAACTAACTGGAAGTTAATTCGACGATTATTTAATACTAACCAAATTTATTAAAATTGATTATAACGTATCGCAACTGACTCAAATGACTGAAATAAGTTCGGACTAAGTGAAACTACCCGAAAGTTGATCCGACGATTAACCAAGACTGACCAAATCTATTAAAATTGATTATAACGTATCGTAACCAGCTCAAATAAGTAAAATAAGTTGAGACTAAGTGAAACTAACCGAAAGTTTATTCGGCGATTAACCAAGAATAACCAAATGTATTAAAATTGATTATAACGTATCGTAACCGGTTCAAATGACTAAAATAAGTTGATATTAAGTGAAACTAATCCAAATTTGAATTGCCGACTAACCAAAACTAACCAAATCTAATAAAATTGATTATAACGTATCGGAACCGACTCAAATGACTAAAATAATTGAGACTAACCGAAAGTTAATTGAACGGCTAACCAAAACTTACCAAACCCATTAAATAAGGTATCAGAACCGGTTCAAATGACTAAAATAAGTTAAGACTAAGGGAAACTAACAGAAAGTTGATTCGACGACTAACCAAAAATAATATAATCTATTAAAATTGATTATAACGTATCGTAACCGGTTCAAATTTTCCACCTTGTTTGAAGGTTGCTACAGTTATTCCCCAATTTAAAGGTGGTGATGAGGACCAGGCAGCAAACTATAGACCAATTGCTCTCTTACCCACTTTATCAAAAATTGTGGAAAGATTGGTCAAAAAGCGAGTTGTGGGTTAGTTTCTGGGTAGGCACGGAGTGCTGAGGTTTGAACAGTTTGGCTTCCAAGCAGGGAGGAGTACGAGTGATGCAATATTCTCGTTTCTGGAAAATTTGTATATGAGTCTTAAAGAAGGGGAAGTGGCTGCGGCAGTTTTCTGTGATTTATCAAAAGCTTTTGATTGTGTGAATCACAGGATACTGCTGCATAAGCTTGCCCTTTATGGATTCAGGGGTAGGATGCATGATCGAATCTCATTTGCGGTACGGAATTTGTTTCTGGGGTTCATGCTCGGGGCAATTATTTCAGAGTGTGTTCGTTCTGCAGAAGAGAGCTGTAAGGTATATGTTAAAGGCCGGGGTGCGTGAGTCTTGTAGACCTTTATTTTTGGAGCATGGAATTCTGACTTTGCCCTCCTTGTTCATTTTGGAAAGAGTATGCTTGATTTATAAAAAGCACAAGCCTCAATTGGTAACTAACCATGCATACGGGTTAAGGGACCCACACAAAATTTCACTTCCAATACCCACATCCTCTAAAATTAGAAACTCGCTAATATTTAATAGCAAGAAACTGTATAACCACCTGCCCCAAGGGATTAGATAGATACCTAATCTAACGAAATTTAAGAAAACAGTTAAGAAGGTACTGTGTGCGAGAGCCTACTATGGTGTGGATGAGTTCTTGAAAGATGTATTTTAATTGTACTGTTTGGTTTTTGACACTGTGTTTTTATGTTGTCTTGTCTGTAAACATTTTATGCTATTGATAATTATGTCATTCTTGTTTGATATTTTAAATTAGAAATTAGTGTGTAAGCATAGTCTGTAAGTACTTACGTATTGATTAAGTTGTTTGAACTGATTGACAGTAGGTTTTAGAAACTAGTACATAGGTTTCTTTTTTTTCCTTTTCCTTTTTTCCTTTGTCAGTGAATTTTGTTCGAGACAATAAAGCATTTAAAAAAAATGACTAAAATAAGTTCATACTAAGTGAAATTAACCGAAGGATGATTAGACGACTAACCAAAACTAACCAAATCTAATAAAATTGATTATAACGTATCGGAACCGACTCAAATGACTAAATTAATTTGGGACTAAGTGAAACTAACCGAAAGTTGATTGAACGACCAACCCAAACTAACCAAAACCATTAAAATTAATTAAAACGTATCGGAACCGGTTCAAATGACTAGAATAAATTAAACTAAGGGAAATTATCAGAAAGCTGATTGGACGACTAATCAAAATTAACCAAATCTATTAAAATTGATTATAACATAACGGAACCGGCTCAAATAAGTAAAAATTTGCGACTAAGAGAAACTAATCGAAAATTGATTAGACGACTAACCAAACCTAACCAAATCTATTAAAATTGATTATTATAACGTATTGGAACCGACTCAAGTGACTAAAATAAGTTGATACTAAGTGAAACTAACCGCGTTAGATCGGGGATTGAGAGACGAATCGAATGCAGTTTTTACGAACGAAACTTGAAGTAATATGTATTTATGTGGTATATTTTGGTAAACTAATCTTGCGTAATCTGCTAAAAGTCATTTTTTATATTAGATTGTGTTAAGGGTGGGTGAGGGTGACTTTTAGTTTCTCACGACAGACTAGTCGTGTTTCATATCGTTAGATCGAGGAATGTGAGACGAATCGAATGCAAATGGTCTCTTGCTATTTACAACCACACTTATAACTTTCGAATTGTAAAAAAGAACGAGACTTGAAGTAATATAGATTTATTTGACATATTTTGGTAAACTAAACTTACGTAATATAACCTGATCTCACCCAAACTTCTATCAACTATATATTTCCACACAATTATGAGTTTTCTCAGATCTCAAAAGTAATAAGCGTTGCGTTCTGCTTCGACATTTTCAATGTCCCCCCCCCGATTGCATCTTTGTGAAGGACTGTGAATTTTTGGTTACAGTAAATGCATCTAGTTTCATAAATTCTACTATTTTCCAATGTTTCAATTTTAAAGATGTTGACTGACACGGTTCTTGAATAGTTGTAGGTTGTAATTAGGGGGAAACAGATGTCCTGGGAGTGAGTTCCATAGTGATGCAGTGCGCTAGACAAAGGAGTTCTTGTAAAGCGATGTTCTAGGAGTTTCTAGTTGTACGACGAACTGGTGCGCTCTTGCCTGTCGTGACTGTCTGACAGGCATTGCCAGGGGCGGGATGAGGCGGGCCAAATCCTGGGAGCATCTGCCGTGAAAGTATCTGTAAAACAGGAACATCTCGGCCACATGCCTGCAGTGTTCCAGACTATCCAGATTCAGGGTCAACTCCGGGTCGCTGACAAGACGCACATCTTTCTTCTGAATGGAATCCAGCAGTCTTAAGGTGTGCGTGAGCAATATTCTAAGCACGGTCTTATTTGCGCTTTGTAGAGCAAGAGCTACTGCTGCGGTGTATACAGTTTTTTGTTGCGAAATAGCGCACCAAGCTTCTGGGAGGCTGATTTTGCGATGTTAGCAAGGTGGTCATGCCAGGACATATTGTTGTTGTATACTAATTTTCAAACCTAAATTCTTAAAAACTTTTTGTAGTTCTCTAGTATATCGAGGATTATATGGTATTGAAACATGCTTTGCATTTTCATCCTAATTATCGAAAGAAGTGGAATCACGAACGGTATTTCTAAACGTATGCCTATTAATTTGGAAATAGTTATTTTTATAAATAATTTTGATCCATATAAAGTTTGGTTGAAGTTCAATATTCGTGTGTTATTTTATTATCAAAACTATTCATCTCAAGTAATTCACCGAGATGCTGCAATGTCTAGAGAAAAATGAGCCAACATCAAACGAGATTAAAATTTCACCTTCCTTAAGGTTCGTACCTTTAATTTTGTTAATGGAATCTAAGGAATTTAGTACTTTTGAGTTTTGTTGTTTTATAGGTAAATTCTCAAAGTGGTTGTTAAGCTAGGCGAGTAAGTGCAAATATTTGGTTTCAAAAGTCTTGTAAAAAATTTAGAGTTTTCCGAATTTTATTGAAATTATTTTACCAAAATCTTCTCTAGTTACAGAAAAGTTACATTCTTATACCAGCCAAGAGTGGCTTGATTTAGAAATAAAAAATCTATATAGTAAACGAAGTATGTTTGAATTAAAAGCATACAGACTATATAAATAGCTAACATTTAGATTAAGAAATATTGGACATGAAGAATGGTACTAGTTCCAGAGAAAATTGCTTTTAATAATTAATATAAATTAAACCAAAAAAAAAAAAATGTCATCCATCAATAAGAAACTGAAAGAATTCAGGAAAATGAGACCTAATACTAATAGTTTTCAGGAAGTCACAAACATTGTGGAAAACCAATCTTCTCGACCCTTTGATAAAGATGAATTAGATCTATTAAATAAAGGTTCAAATTTTGTATTACCTCCTCTAAATGATATCTGATATTGTAGGATATATAGAAAGTTATATTCAACTTTTCTGATCTCAAAAATTGTTATAATAATAATAAAAACTCTCAATTCGAAAAGGAAATAGTATAATCAAGAGATTAAAGGAGAAAGACGTTTTCTAAGCTGACAAAAGTAATAAGGTTGTCATATTGGACAAAAGCGAAGCTTTTCATATCTAAATCGATCGGTCCCTAGAACAAAATTTCCAGGAATCCATTACCTCAGCAAGTACAGCAAGTTAAAAGCACTTAATAATGTAGTAACCTTATTTTTGATCAAACTAAATACAAATTATCAGTGAGCAATCCTACTATGCCGAGACTATAGTGTCTTTCCCGTATAATATATCTAAGTGGCTAGCAAACTAGTTTAAAAATTTACCTACAAAACAACAGAATCCAGGTGTACTAAAACAGGTATGCACCTTAAGAAAGGAGAAATTTTAATCTCGTTTGATCTTAGCCCTGGGCCGTATGAATAAAAAGAAAACAAATAGTAATGAGCAGGCGCAATTGCTCCAAGTAAAAGTTTAGAGTAGGAGATCGGAGCATGTGCATCTACTCCTGTTTGTATTACTAATGATTTGCTTATACTTTAGAGGATTTGTTCAAATAAAATGAGCATGTGTGAAATCTGTTGAAACTCGCATAAATTGGTGTACATACGTTTGTGTTGCGTCTGCGTTAAATAGTTTGTGTTGCGTCTAGTTATTAGCTCCTCTTTGTATTTTCTATTTTGTATTGCTTCTATCCACGTAACTTCACGAACACTGCCATTTTCTGAGCAGCTGTTGGCAAGATAGCAAGGTGCATTTAATAGTAACGAAATGCAAAAATTTTAGAGCAAATGATCAAGGTAATAAGCAAAACATTTATTTCATTCATAACAAGTTGAGGAAGTACTTAAATGTGAGTAGATGCTTATGCTTATAATACAGTTTTAAGCAATAACTTTTACTTACATTTTTATTGATAAAATATATTGTTCATTTTTATTTAGGTGGCCCTGTTCCCTACTGTACCAATCCCATAGACCTTGCAATACCATGGTGAATAATTATTTCAGATGAATAATTTTTAGAATGAAGTAACACTAGAATATTTAACTTTAATCAAACTTTGCATGGATCAAAATTATTTTCAATATAAAAATAACTGTTACCAACAACTTGAAGGCACAGCAATGGGCAACTATTTAACGCCATTCATAGCTAATCTTCTCATGAGTAAATTTAAAAATTAAATCAGTAAAAAGTTTGACCATTTTACAAGAGTATGGTACAGATAATGTGGATGACATGTTCACGTTTTTCGACACAAAAACTGCTAATCTCGAAGATTTTGTAACAGCACTAAGCTGCCGTTTTCCCAACAATAAATTTGCTTATGCATTCGAGAAAATTTTTAAATTACTTTAATAATTGCACTAGAATTTGATATTTAAATAAAAAAATACTGGCGTTAACCCCGATAAAGTCCTAATGACTCCTCCCACTGCTACCAATACAATTTGACCAGCTTTCATTTCTTAGTATATAGTATAGTTAATTTCTTAGTAGGGAAAAATTTAATAATGAAAATGAGACAATTAAGAATATAGCGAAAGTTAATTGTTTCAGTACCAACTTAATAGATAGACTAATTAATAGGCATGCGTTTAAAAAAACTATTCGAGATTCAATTTTTTTAGTTAATCAGGATGAAAATACAAAAGAGGACTTTAAGAAGTTTTTGGAACATAGGTTTAAAATTGTTATACCAAACTCAGTTTAACGTTAATAAATTATCAGGGGTCCCAAGGACAAAATTGAAACATTGATAAAATGAGAATTTACGAAATTGGATGTATGAACTGAACCAAAAATATGTTGCGCAAACTAGATGATCCATTCACAGGAGATTCAAAGAATACATAGCTAAGTTAAAGCACGATAGAACAAAAAAGTGTTGCCGAGCATCGTTTTGAAAATAAACATAGAACAAAAGTTTTAAATTTTAAATTAATTTATTGTATATCCGATAGAATATTATCAGATGCATATGAAAGTGTGAAAATTATTAAAAGTAAGAATAGTTTAAATAGAGGTGGATCGAGCGTGACTAACAAGATGCCAGATTTGATCTTTTTGGTTTCGCGTGGTTAAACAAATAGTTCGTATAAAATAGAGTTAGGCAAATTGTAAGTTTAGCTTTAATCATCTCCTGATGATGCTGACATGATTAGCGAAATGCGCGTCAAGTGCAAAATTTATTGTTCTGTATTGTGGATAAAACTGTGTTCATTTTGCCGAAGATTCTAGACCTCAACTTAGTAAATGGTCCAGGTGGATAACAAATATATGAAACCACCTTGGCTACTCCTAAACGAGTCGCCTCTAATTGAAAATTTCAAATTATGTCTACAGAACTTTTGTTAATAACCCAAAGTTTATTAAAGTTACTCAATTTCAAAATTTGAAATTAAGAGCTAAGTTGGAGGGAAAATCGACGACGCCGATGGTGACATAATTGCATTTGGGGCTTGGGATCATAATGCTTTTAGAAATAATTCCTAGGTATATATTTATGAACAGAAAACGTTCCCGGACGTATTATGTCTAATATTGTGCTTATGAAGGCAACACAATATAGACAATTAATCAAAAATCATATATAAATCCTCTATGGATAATTTTTTTTAAAGAATTTGTATACCTAATCTTGTCGGGGATGTCTACCTTTACTAAAAGTAGTATCAAATTTATTAAATTTTAAATACTGAAAGAAAAAATTGATAATAATCTGAGATAGTGATAATATTGAAAACAACTTATACAGTTTTGTCTCAAATATATTGGTGGCGGGGATTTATTGCAGCTCTCGATTTCCCTCGGGCTGCGATATGTCACTTTATTACCCCCGGTATATAAGTAACTGTTACGTTTTGTAATAAAATATGTGTCAGTTTGTAAAAGTTATAGAATTAGAATATATAAACATTAAGAAGGTTCAATATTAAAATAGAAACATTGAGCTATGGATGCATAAACTTACCACTTCTAATACATCTGCAATTTTTGTAAGAACATCTTCGGATAAGTTCTCTAACAAAGGCACTGATTTCAAGAAATTGAGATTGTCCTGTAGTCTCTGCAATCCTGTTCTTTTCATTATTTGTTGAAATACTTTCCGGTCCAGTCTCCATACTTTTGAATCTGTTACAGCTGCAATATGGAATTTTGCTTAGTTTTAATTTTGCTATCCGAAATGAGAGGCTTAGACACTAGTTACACCTTACCTCACGCAAGTGGAATTATTTATTACTTCACTAATAAAATAAGTTTTTACTAAATTTGATCAACTCTTAATTACCTTGTCTTGGAACCGTATATTTAAATAATTCATAGAGAAATATTTAATGTTGAATTATTGATTGGCTTAGTTCCTTTTTGTATTTTATTAGCATTACTTTTACCAGGATTGATTTATGCCACCAACTTTGATTTAACGACCGAGATAAATAAAGCTTTTAAAAAGGAAGCAAGTTGCCCTTCTTTTAAACTTGGAAGTACACCAGAAATAACTCATGATTTACAATCAAATCTTTTATTTTACCAAATTATAATTATATAAGAACTATACTATTTCAATTTTGGCTTAATTTAGGTAAGCCGAATCTCATAAGGTATCCGAGGAGGAGATTTTAGGAATATGCTTTTTAATTTTGATATCTTGCAGTTTTTGCGAAGAGTTTACTTTCCAAGCACCGTTTATTGTAATATACAGGGTGTAACAGAATTCGTGGAAAATCTCCCAAATTCATATCATTGGAAATTAATTCTTCCTGAATAACTTTTAAAGTATTTGGCTTAATTCAATAATTTTTTAATATGATTAATACTAGTTAAGAAAGACTGATTTAAAAGGTATCTTTTAAACACATTTAGCTTGTATAGTTCACCAGGAACGGACTAGTTTAAACACAATAATCTGATTGTGTGATAAAGGCACAACAATAATATCATTCGAGAGAAATTAACCGCTTTCGAGAAAAATGAAGTCAAACGTTAAGTTAAGCGTGCTGTACCCATTTAAAAAATAGGTACACGCAAACCTGCCATGTCATGACCTGATTTTGATATTAGTTGTCAGTCAATACTATTTCTTGTAAAACCAATCTTTTTAAAATGGAATACCTATTTAATGAGTATGCAGATATGCATTTGATTTACGGGCTTGCTCATTGTAATGCTCTGGAAGCTAAGAGAATATACTTAGAACAATTTCCAAATCGTAGAATTCCAGATCGAAAAACTTTTGAAAAGATTTATCAACGTCTAAGAGAAACTGGTAAAAATTGTTTATTTTTATTATTATAATTATTATTATTATTATTATCACTTCATCAGGGGATTTAATGCAAGGCAGAACCACAGTACGCTAAAACTGTCCCCTTGGAATATTCCACGTTTTAGATCTATGCTACCAATTTCGATGTTACCTTCTGACGCTCTTATTTGTAAACAAGTTGACCATTTTTCCATAGATTCTTTGAAAAAGTCTATTACTTTACTGTCTATGCCATATATCTGGAGTGTTCGTAAGAGCCAACTGGGGGTGGGCAAAGGCTTTCTGGTAGACTATATACCCCATCTAGTTCTAGTCTATTCAACAAGTATTATCAAGTCTATCACTGCCGGCACTTTACACCCCCTCGCTTTACGTCTGCAGCCTTTTTGTTCAAAGGTAATTATTTGGTTGGCATCTAGATAGGCGTAGATTTTATTGCAGATTAACAATGAAAAAAGTTGATAGGTGGTAGGCAAGCAGGTGGCAGGACGGTGTTGTGAAGGGTCCAGCGTGTTTTCGCTTTTTGGTAGGAGCTGAGTTGTACCTTGTGTCATGAATTTTGGCATATGCGTAGGGTTGGCGAGAATATCGTTGAAAGCATTAGCCAGGTGTGCGTGCGCACTGATAAATGACTTCAGCCAGTAATTTTGAATGCCATCTGGACCGGGTGCTTTCCAGTTGGCCATTTGTTTACAGCTGTTTAAAACATCTTTTCTAGTGAGTCTGACTGGATCCATCTTTTGTTCTTCATATTTCTGCGCTTCGCTAGTGATCCAATGCGCATCTTCATTATGCTTAAAAGGTGTGGACCATATTTCAGACCAAAAGTTTTTAACTGTGTCTTTGAGTGGTATAATAGTTTTCTGGTCATTTTTCCCCTCTAAGCTTCGATAAAAGTGTCTCTCACTTGTTGCAAAGAGACGAATTTGCTCTTTTCTTCGGTTGCTTCTTTGGTATCTTGCCAATCGCTGAGATAGGACCGCCAGTTTTTGTTTAAGAGTGTCAAGATGGTCAACAACAATGTTATGTGACTGTTTTGCTTACCACTAGTAATTGTTCTTGTTTTTGTTGTGGTAGTTGTTTTATGAGTTTTCGTTTCCAGTTTCCATTTACAATGTGTTGTGTCGTGTCGATATTTCTCCTTAAGTTTACAATTTTATCCTCTAGTTTTTTTCCAGGCCGATAGTTTAGGAGTAGACTCTGTTAGAGTTGTGTTAGTCCCAACTTTTTGTCCATTTAATCTGATAGTGGCTACTGCAGCACAATATATGATAAAGTGGATTTCCTCAAGGCCCTTAGCTTCAGTGAGTAGGCCAGAAAGATATTCATTTGCCTCTCTTACCAGTTGCTTTGTGGTTGGCTTATGGTAAAGTTTTGGCAGCTTTGGGCGCTGGCAAGGATCCATTCAGTCATACTTGGTTAGGCCGGCTCTGGAGCAGTTCTCGAAATTATTTGGGTTTAATATTGTATTTCTTGGTTCCTGGTGTATTTCTTGGGTGTGACTATACGGTGTGACTGTGGGAGGCTCACTTTGTGTTTCTGCTTCAATTTCTGGGTTATTTTGCCTTT
Organism: Pissodes strobi; assembly: GCA_016904865.1. Taxonomy (NCBI): domain Eukaryota; kingdom Metazoa; phylum Arthropoda; class Insecta; order Coleoptera; family Curculionidae; genus Pissodes; species Pissodes strobi. The sequence goes on along the minus strand of MU192351.1, from coordinate 4,833 downwards.
GAATTTCTAGCCGTATTTCGTCTTTTCATTATTCAATTGTTGGCCGGGAGAGAAGATTGCGCACTACTATAATAATAGTCCGGCGTTGGTCAGCGATATCGCTGCAAGTTCTGGTCTCTTTTTGATAATATCCTGATAGAGTTTACTTCTATACAGCAGAAGGTCATTTTCCAGGTTTGTGACCCTAAAATACGAGCGCATAATGTCCATATTAAGCTCATAGCTCCATTTCATACCTCGCGCTCCTGGTACTTTTGATCCAGCATGGGTGGGTGATGCGTTACGCTCCACAACACGACCAGCTGGTAGCTCATTGGTGGTTGAGCCGTTATTAACATGGGTTTCGCCGATATTGGGGTGTGGTCCTTGTTTATTGCATAGGGTCGTTGCAAGTCTATCGTCACAACGCGACGGTTCCAACACGGGTCCTGCTGCCCAGGTTCACCAGAGTATCTTGTGTGTGTCATTATTATTATTATTATTATTATTATTATTATTATTATTATTATTATTATTATTATTATTATTAATATTATTATTACGATTTAGCCTTACGGCATTTGCACTTCTTCTAAGGGGAACATTCACTTACCCCGGATATCAAAAGGATTAAGCTCTGAGGGAACCCTTTACATGTTATCGGGTCCTTGGTGGCATCTACGGATTTTCTAAAAAATTTCAGACGGTACGAGCTGTTGTGAGAAGTACTGCTTTCTGCATGAATTTGAAGAGATGTTCGCTCAATCCGAGTTCCTTGTTGTTTATTAACAGGTTCTTTGGAATGAGTGATGACACAATCATTGGCACCGTTCTTGCTCTCTCCATTCCCCACTGTTGCCTTATTTTCTCTTGTAAATCTCGATATTTGGCGGCGTGCTTGATCTGCAAATTGTTGTTATTGGGTATGGCGATATCGATAAGCGTGGCTTCCTTGACCCGCTTATCTACGGGAATGATGTCCGGTCTATTGTGGGTCGCCGCCTGGCCAGTAAGCACAGTGCGGTCCCAGTAGATCTTATGGTTGTTACTTTTTAAAACAGATTCGGGAGTGTATTTATAGTAACTAACCTTCTCCGCCTGCAGCAACAACAGCTTGTCGGCTAGTTCTTGATGGATTATCTTTTTGAAAGATCCGCGGGGGGACTTTGAAGGGCCATAGCTTCCAAACTGCTCGATTAGACTTACTTTTTAATTTTTTTTTGTACTTTTATAAGCTGATAAAAATACGAAACAGACGGAATTTTTAAGATTTACAAGGCAGCAGTTTTTATTTAAGAAAAAAATCTAAAAAGATAACAACATATTTTTACCTTCACTGTTTTTTCTTGAATCCGTCTGCTTGGTGTCATCTTACTAGCTACTATGAAATGAACCCTTGCTAAAGATCCACGTCTCGGCAATGAAAACTGGAGTAAAACCTTCCGAACCTAAATTTCTTTTTCTGTTATACTCCCTTAAAAAATTGATTCTCATTAAATCTTTCATGAACAATATCTGGTAAGTCCCTCGAATATTTTCTGTTATTTAATTTTTCCACTTGAAGCCTATACTGTTGATCCAACTTCTTAAGGAGTCGATGGAAAACTCTAAATATTCAATTTTTTCCCTGAACTTTTGTCTTATTGTTGCAATGTTACATATTCTTTTTTCTTCAAACGTCAGTAAATCCGTCATTACTCCACTGTGTAGGCGGCCGCGAAGTTTCGTTTTTCCTCCGCCGGAGCTTTACTTTTCACTTTTCCGCCGGCGGAGGTAAAAGTGTTACCATAGCAATATAGATACAATACAAACAGACAACAAAATAAGCAACAACAACTCAAGATTTATTAAACTACAATTTGTATTTATCACTCAATTTGTGACTGCATTTCTAAAAATCACTAATTTAGGAACAAATTGGTTATTATTTAATCGAACTTACTCAATAACTGCTTATCAATACGGAATTAAAACGCAATCGGAGACGTAATCTTAAAAAATAATTATTGTTGACAGTGTCCACTGACAGCTTTATGTTACATTATATTCACCGACACCGGTCTAAGCAAGGCCACCTACGACCGTGGTCTAAGCCGCCTTGCGAACCCATTTATCTTAAATAATAATTAGATATTATTACTATTAAAAAGAGATGTTTTTGCATTAATTTGTCGACATTTGAAGAAAAAACAGCATATTTTATTTGGAGGAAAAGTTACTTTTCATGGCTTGCTCTCTATTACCAGCCTCACTCCGTTCGGCTGTTAAACACGAGCGCGCCATGAAAAGTATCACTTTTCCTCCATATAAAATAATATACTATTCTGGCGATCATAGAATAATTTGTGTCCCGAATGATATTTTTCAAATATTTTGTAATTTTGGTTTTTGCGGTCTTTTGCTTGGAAGGCATACTGGAAGCGTAATCCTGGTATGATTTTATTTCATTCTTCTTTATATATGCGATCGTTGTTGGGCTCAATTTTGTTGCATCTGCGGCTCGCTGTATCACATTGTCAATTTGAAGTGCTATTCCGTTTCGAACTTGTTCCTTTTCCAGTTGAAAAAAAGGTAATATTTTAAAAATTATCAGCTGCGAATGTTCATTATACGTATTATATCTTTTTCACGGCATTATTTAAAACTCTTCGAAATAACTTTCGACAACAAGTTGAGAAACCAATGTTTTGATTGACAGTGACGGATACTTCACACAACCAAGTATTTAAAAAATTAATTCATCGGACACCAATTTTATTTTTCAAAAGTTTGTTGTCCCCACCGTTTGGGATATACTAAAACAAAAATGACGTCTACAAATAGGTATAACTCCCAATTTACTGAAATATTTTTTCTCTCAGCTGATATCGAAGTCACCTCATTTGAAAAGTCTGTTTAATTTAATCCCATGTCTTCGAATAGTGGAATTTTTCATCTAAAGATGCCGTCAAAATGTAACGCGTTGTTATTATAAGTATCGCCACGTGTCGGTAAACCATTTGTGAGGAATCCGTTTGAAAATTGTATCAAACTTGTTTAGACGTACCAAATTGAACTTTTGTATGAGAGCATAATATTTATTACTTATTTATAATCATGACTATTAATAGCAAAATTTCACTATGATCTTTGTCACCTGCTCTGCCATATTTAGAATGAAATTGTGTTTAATAAATTGATACATTTATACCATTACCATTAACACAAATAGCCTACTTATTAACATTTTCATAAATATACAACATTAAAGAGAAAACTTCACAAATCAATCCGTATAGGGGAAGATCACTTTTTGGTACATTATTTATTTTAAATTTTTGTTATATTTTTTTCAAAACACCTTTTAGTTTTGTGAATATTTTAGAATAAAAAAAAGGATACAGAAAATTTAAAGAGTTTAAAAATGAGAACCTTGCAAAGTAGCCGCTTTGCACATTCTCTTGGGTAAAGTCAACCCCGGTGGAATTCAAATTGGAAAGCAAAAAATATATAAACTAACTTACTCTAACCCAAACTAGTGTTTTTATGAAAAAATATAATCATTTCATAAACTTAGGTAAAAAAGAAAGAAAGAAAGGAAAAATAAATAAACACTTTTGGCCTCCTTTTGCGGTGAAGGAACAAAGGAAAGCTAGATCTCATCCTAAATGTCAAATTGGGAAACACTGTGATTAATATTAGAACTTATCTGATTCAGAAATGATATCTTAATTCTCTAAACTTAGCGATTCTAGCGCACGTATCATAATAATATGACCAATCTTTCACTTCACGCAAAGAATTCAAGCTTCATGATGAAAATGTCTCCACACAAAAGAGACATTTTTCGCCATTATCTTCAGCATCATTTGAGTCTGAATCACTTTCGTTAGCATCTAAAGGGGAAGTCACTATGTTGTTCTTCATTTTGGCAGAAGTTTTAATTTATTTTCTCCTTTATGTAAATTTCTGTCTTTTTTCGTTTTTCTTGACCATTTTTTTTCTCTTTCTTCCAACAATTGGCTTCTGTATGGGGGTGCTGGATAAAATAAGTGTTGCGCCACGTTTTCGTAACTTCCTTGAACGCTGTTACTCATGAATTTTTGGCAGTGGCATCTTTATCAGGCACAAGACTAAATGAACTGTCATTAGTTAGGTAGTGGTTTGCTGCAGCATGGTTGATACTCCTCCTTGAATATCGGGATCAACAAATTCGATTTCGTTATTGGATTGATCAATGTTTTGTGTTCTATTATCTTATTTTGCTATTTGTGTAGAATTATTATTGTTGCGGTTTTTTTGACTCTGTTCCATATTTGTAGTTTGGCCATTGGGACTAAAATCTTCAGCACGGTTATTCAATGAATCAATTTCTTGTATTTTTATTCCTATTCTCTAAACATGTGAGGGTTATATGAAACGATTTCAGGCTTTTTAAAGCTCTGAATGACATTTAGCTGTGTACAGGTTTGACTTTATGATTCATTGTATATTGATGCTATTTAAAAATCAGTGACAACCCTTCTTGGATTATTATTGAGCCACCTTTCAAGCATCCTATCATTATAGTGGGATAATGGAAACATGACTTCCACATACAGTGATTACGGCCTAAGTAGGGAAAACCAGAATTGCGACGTAATTTTGTCTCGTTTTGTCCATGACTTCTAAGATTTTAGTTGCACAAAAGGTGGCCATCCAAAAAGAATAGACTTGGATCCTCTATGGTTGATTTTACATGATACAGAAAATGTTCGAACCTTTGCTGAAAAACCTATAAATCCATCTACCCGTAATGATTACCGGCAACCACAGAACCTGGTGGAACTCCATCATTAGCTTCTTCCATTCGTAGCCTATAAATATAACCATAGG
>MU192350.1:0-26807 GCA_016904865.1 Pissodes strobi | reverse complement strand
ATTTGATCTTTTATGGCCTTTTCTGGAAAGTCAATATTCTTTTTCTTCAACCATTGGATCAGTCTCTGCTTTATCCAAGATTTCCTCGGCATTTCTTCTAATAAACCAGAATGGTAACTTGTATTGTCATCGGCATGGAAATTACTGAACCATTTTACATGCTGATGTTTCTTAAATAATTAATATAAACTGCTGGACACTCGAACTTACACAAACAGATTTTTAGGCAAATTTCAAAGTTCAATATCTTCACCAAGAAAAAAGCTTTTTGAACGCGGTTAGCGGATTTCAAAAGGTAGTTTATTCCTGATTAAGCTGCATGACGTAAATTTCACATATGACTATAGGGTTTTGATCTCGGTTTTGATGTACGGGGTGATCAATAAAATCCTGCAATCAAAAAGTTTGTGCCTGTGACATTTCTGCAAAAAATTTTTTGGTCGTTACAATATAGTTCGATAGTAAGGTTACATCAATATCTCTTGAAGTTTTTGTCAGTTTTTGGATTTAGGCCCTTTAGCCTTGAATACATTATTAAACATCAAATTAGGGTAACAAGATTTTTAAAATCATATAACTGGACATTGGACTGACGGATCTTGATGATTTTTGCGGATTTGGAATCCTTATTTCATGTAGATTTTCTATGGTTCCAGCATTTTATTTGAAAGTTGAAATGTTCACATTATACCGGGTCAATAATAAACAAAAACGTAGGGTATTTTAAACAATTTCGTGTATCCTTCGTTTTTCTCTATTACTGACCCGGTATAATGTGGAAATTTCAACACTCAAATAAAGTGCTGGAACCATAGAAAATCTACATCAAATAAGGATTCCATATCTGCAGAAATCATCAAGATCTGTCAATCCAATGTCAGGTTATAGGATTTTAAAAATATTGTTACCCTAATTTGATATTTAATAGTGTATTCAAGGCTAAAGGGCCTAAATCCAAATACTGACAAAAACGTCTAGAGATATTACCTTAATAAAGAGCCATATTGCAAGGACCAAAAATTTTTTTTGCCGAAATGTCACACACACAAACTTTTTGATTTTTTTGCATGACTTTATTAATTATATCATAATCCTATAGCCCTATGAAAAATTTACGTCATGCAGCTTAATCAGGAATAACCTAGCTTTTAAAATCCGCAAGCCGCGTTCAAAAACTTTTTCCTTGATGAAGATATTGAACTTTGAAATTTGCCTAAAAATCGGTTTTGTGTAATTTCGAGTGTCCAGCAGTTTATATTATGAATTATGATGGCACGCTTATTTTAAAAACTAATGGTCCACTAGTAATATCACCAATTTTTTAAAATTTTCACGGAGGTAGAAATAGAATTCCAGTAGTGATGCCTTATTGTTTCAGCAACCTTGGCCAACACTTTGCTTTCATTTCACGACTAGTGTCTTTTTTTGATTGGAAATCATAGAAAGGCGATCATTTCACATATGATTTATTTGGTATAGAAAATTTAAAAATAAAAACCTGCTTTCATAAAAAAACCGTGTCAAAGACTGCCTGTGTTGCTATTTATACAGGTAGTTTGTTTAGCGCCGCGCCGCCGCGCCGTTGCCCCATCAGCTGTTTTAACACCAAATAAAGAAGCAACAATTAGCGGTATAACTTCCGCGTTTTAAATGATAGTGTAAAATCAGCCTTAACGAACTGTACGTCCGCCGGTGGGACCCGGGATTCATTTCCGACTTTGTACTCCCTTTTGTTATTTTTTTATTTATATAATTTGGGTTGGGTTAGTTGAACAAAATGTTTAGAACTCTGATTTAATTAGAAGTATAATGAATGATGAGTACTTCACCCTTATATAAAGGCGGCAAAATGAGGCAAAAACACAGGCACAGACCGCTTCTCTCAGTAATTTTTGATTTAAAGATAATAGTAATTTACGTTGCAAATTTAAAAGCTCGATAAGCGGACTGTGTACCTTTCCTTAAATAATAAATGGCTTCAGGACGACCTGTTTTCAATTTTTGGAAGTCCGTATATATTTTACCGAATTGTTGTAATAAATGTTTTCCATCTATGCACTGCTTCCTACTAAGGAAAGAAAATCCCTAAACGTTTTTTCGAACACACTATATATGAGGAGGCTTGTAATTCAGTTTAGCTTAAGGAACCAGAATTTCTACTTACATAAAGACGAAATTTATTGTATGTAGTAACTCATAGAATAATGAAAATAAAAACTTTTAATAATAAATCAATTTACTTAGTGAATGAATCAAGTTGTTAGAGGACCTTTTCTCCTCTAAAGTGAATTTCCGTCGATTTTTTTAAAGGCCTTAAATCTGCCGGAACGCCCTTGCCTTTCTACGGTTTCTATGTAGCAACGACAACCAAGGAAATTTAAAATGCGTTTCTCCAAAAGAAATTATCCCTTTGAAAGGGCGACAGAACTAAAATTTGCCATTAAGAACGGCCACGCATACGAACTCAAAGGCAATTTCTTTAAAAAGAGCCATTAAAGAAGGGTATCCATTGTTTGGGATGGGCGTAAATTAATTTAAGGCCCCTGTGGAACTCTCCGAATAAGAAATTTTACGTCTCCTAATCAGTGAAGGGAAAAAGGGAAAGAAAAACAACAGGATTTTTTCTTGCCCGCATAAAAAATGAATTACATGAAAAATTCATAGACCTCATCGAGGAAAGATAAATAATAATTGGTAGTTCACCTACGGGAAATATGGTAATTATTTTAATTTTCCCTTTTGAAGTTCCTTAATGACCTAATAAAAAGGTTTTTGGTAATTTTAAAAGCTATTATTTACTCCATGAATTTCAGACTAATTTACTGCCGTCTGAACGGCGTATAGCGATGAAGACTTTATTTTAAGCTTTTAAAAATGCAAATCTCATCATAAATTATTTATTAATATTATAATTTGGACCTTGCGAATTATCGTAAAACAAGGTATTAGAGTAAGCTCCATAAAAGTGTTAGATAATTGTAGTGTAATTAACATTATAGAAATACTAAGCGAAACATCCAATCGCTACTTTTGAACATTGAGATACCGTTTCCTCTATGTTATAGAAAGACACTCAAACCACAGAAATGTGCTATCCGCTACGGTTTAAGCTTTTGTGTACTAGATGAATACTACCAAAAGTTTACCAATAGCGAATATCGATCTAATAAATTTGTATTCTTTTTTTAACAACGCTCCAGGGGCGTACTTAAAGTCGCTTATGAATTTTTTTTTTTAAATTTTACTTTCTAGGATTAGATTTACTTTTCTCACTCAGTATTTAAATTTAATAAATATGTATATCAGATTCAGAAACTTCTTACTTAATTCCAAACGTGTTTTTAATTTGGACAAAAAGTAACCATAAGCTGACATATTTTTTCTGTAACCTGCCTTTCATCTGTAAACAATCCCATTTCCAATATACCACCTTCTGCAAGATAAATAGCAACTTGAATTTCACCACCAAACAACTTATCGACTGTACTTGTTTTGAGCAGTAGTTTTTTCCTGCAATTACCAATTACCATATTCAAACTAAAACTGGCTCCCACAATAATTAGTTGCTACAGTTTTTTAGAGACATTTTGCAAGTGACGTAGTATAAAGGTTACCAAAATGAGAGCATGCTCCCGATTTTTTTAGGGAACAAGCAACTATCTTCAAACGCAGCAAGTTTTATAGTATAAAGAGAACATTCCTGCGCATTTTAATGATATTATTGCATACAGTGTGCTCAAATAGTGTCAGTCAAAGTGCAATAGCTAGTTTAGTATAAGAAATACAGGGAAATGCTAAATCAAATAGTTGTTGAAGTTCGAGACCACTATTTAAAACAATTTAAAAAAATACAGAAAACAGTCGAACATCAAGCACGTTTTTTTTTAATAAAGCCAGACAAAAACTTTGGAAAAATCGTAATATATGTATGTAAATCGGGAGATTTCGACAAATTACATGACCATCCATTGTATTTATATTTTGCGATATATTAAAAATATTGTCAAATATACAAGGTGAAGGTGTGTAAAAAAGCAGGTCATATTTCGACTTTGTTTTTTAAAGGAATGCCCTTATTTTTCTAAATATTCATATAGTTACCTAAATTTAAACGATTTGAAAGTATTGATATTTGAAAAGTAGGTAACTTTAATGCAACTTTAAACCGGTTTCACTTCGAGCAAAGCGTTACGATTGTAATGGTCGAGCCATGTTTTCGTTTCTTACATTTAGGGCCCTGTATATAATTTCAAATAATCTGTAAAAATGGCCGTCTTTAAATTTTTATGGATTTACTTGAGATACCTAACCCAAGCTGGGCGAGAAAAAAAATGTATCCAAATATTAAACGGAACACCCTATAGTTTACACATCAATAAGTGAATTCAAGATATGTCAACAATATGTACTTACTTAAAATTAAAAATCAATGATCCTTAGAAAAAATTCAAAAAAATGTCACAGTTCATTATACAAATACAAATTTATATTTAATATGTGATGACGTACAGACTTTTACAAGATAAGGGACGAAGAAAATAGCGCATTTTCCAACTTCATTTCTCTTAATCCACAAGCAATGCAAGCAGCCTCAGCAGCCATGATGCTGTTTGTTTTGCCTCTATTAAGTAGTCCACTGATCCACTACACTCCGGACACAAATTAACGTCTCAGTCACAAGATGAATGAAAAAGTATATCTTTCAAGCAAAAATTTGTGAAATAAACACAAAAAATATAAGAAAACACCAACAAGCCAAACGTAAAACAGCCTAAAATTAAAACATGGTATAACGTATTGAACTGTCGTAGACATAGAAATGGAGTCCTATTTCTATGGTCGTAGACATACTTGTCGATATCATCTAGTATTCAGCTGTTCAGCTTCTAACGCAGAATTCCATGAGTTAGACAAAGACATATATCATTTGATTTTGCAACAGCGTCCACGCGACTATGGTTCCATCTACAATCCTTTGATGATGCTAGATAAAGAGAGCGTTTTGCGGAAATGCATTAAAGTAAAACAAATGACATTAATAGGACAAATTTTCTATTTTACTTAACTGTCTCTTCGTGGTTTGTCTCTGACCATACTTCAAAAGGATCGATACTTTCGTTAAGGTATCAATACTTTTTACAGCATCGAAAATAAATCGTCATTTACTACTACCACTATCTCTTAGATAACTGAATTTTATAGTACTTCTTTATAAAAATAATAGTGATAAACGATTATTTCGTCGACCAATTCAAGCGACAAAGTCTGTCCAGCAACCTCTGGACTAGAAGACCCTGACACTAAGAAAAGCAGTAGTCAATATGGCCACCCGAGTTGAGACCGAAACTAAATGATGTAAGAGTTATATTCCAAGTCTTTAATACAAAATATGTTTAAATTTGTGAACTTTGTGCCTTTGCAGTGAACAATTTATACAAAGCAAGTAATTTATTGTGTTAATAACTAGGATATTGCCCGGCGTTCGTGAAAATAGACTTATCCCTACTTCACTACACTATACCTCCTAATTATTCTACATTATATAATTAAATATTTATAGTATAGTTTACAGTTAGGGACTGATTGCTTTGGTACAAGGTGTGATTCCATAAATATGTATTGATAATTTCAGAGCTGAAAATACCTAATAATATCTAAGGTAACTGAAATTTTAATACTCACATACTTTCTGCCTAATGTAAAGAATCAGGCCCTTAAGGATTTTATTTTGTGTCTTTATAATAATAATGGCTATACTTACCTATTTATTTTGACTGCTTTTTGAGCTGTAAGTTTTAGGTAACCACAGGCATTTTTAGGCTACAACATCATCGGTTTGATCTTAATACCTCAGTTTTACTTAGGACACCTAAACACATTTTATTTGTAGCATTATCGAACATTTATTAAGGGTTGTAGGGTAGTTTAATGTATGTGTTATAATAATTATAGCGTGTTTAAGCTTTGGTTTGAATTCAGTAGCTTAGTTGAGAATATTGACTTTTAAATAATTGCGTATAATAGTATTGAGTGAATTGAAAACATGGTGTTAACCTGTTGTGTTCCCAAGTGTAGAAAAGTGGCATTTCATTTCCCAAAGAAGGTGAATTGAGACAGTAGTGTTTAAGGAAAGGATCATTTATTCCACACCAAGAATACACGGGAAAAGTTTTGTTTTTCTATTTTTTTATAGACAATGGCTAGTCATTCACACTGTATTTTTAGAGGCTGTGCCTAACATTACGTGCACAACATATGATGTTAATTAATTGTGTGGTTTTTCTATTTTTTATCTAAAAAATCCAATGTCTGCTTACTTTACCCCTAGGGTGGTTGTATTCTATTCAATGACTGCCTTGACCGGTGGTATTTTAACACCGATAACAGATCAAATCCCAGGATTCTATTTCATTTTTAAAAGAACAAAAATATTTACCAAAAACCGCTTCTAAAAACGACCACCTTATTTTGTAGCATTTTATTTTCGATATCACATGCATGTAAATTTTTTATGCAGTTCTAGAAATAATATTTAAAAATTATCTAAGTAACTATGTATTCTTGTTTCAGTTTATATACATATACTTCGAGATATATTTTAAACAAACCACTGTACATTTATAAATCAATAGCCATATTCCGCATTTTTTACATCATAGCATATTAGAATTGTTAAACTACTTATTATAATAACTATTATGTTCCTTCATGTGGGTATGCCACCCAAACGATTTTTTGTTGTTATTTTCGTAAATGGGATATAATTAACTATTAAAAATAATTTAGTTATGATTTTTTTAAGTCAAAAAGTAATAGAAGTAGTTTACATACGAAATAATACGTTTTCCAGTGTCAGAACCTGCTCCCTATTCGCGACGCCGCGCCAACTTAAATTTAGATATCAGGCCTTCTAGTTTAGAGGGTGTTGGGCTGACATATGTTATTTAGCACTATGAGTAAACGGAATAGGTAAGTATCTGACGATTATACAGGGTGTTTCGGAAACGTTGATGCAAACTTCTACGACATATAATACTTACTAAATAAAGAAAAAACTCTTATGAAGATGCAAAGAATAAAATTATCGATACCGCATAACATGCTTGAGTCCCTTCACCAAATGAGAAGAACTATCTTCAAATTGAATAATTTTCAAATTAATTTGCAAGAGCATGATGCACAGTAATTATATTAATACAAATACAATTTCTCCAACAACTTGTCAATTGTTGGTATTCACCATTTAAAATACCTGCTGTCCACTCTCATTTTTCGAATCCATTATTAAAAAATTTATTTCTACGTGTTCCAAAATTCATCACACATAGGCAACATCGATCTACTCTGGAACGACTTTTCTAAAGCTGTACCGAACCAACATTTTCATTTTCAAATTTTGACCATTATTAGTCAAAACTCAATAGCAGATAATTTTCCTAAACTTTTGATGTGTAAGCATCTTACGTGGCAGTATGAGGGTAAATCTCGGGAACATGGACGGAAGTGTGTAAGGGGATGTGACATCATAAGACATGCGCAGTGATTAATGCGCAGCTACTTCAGCGCTTTCTTCTAAAACGTGTTCTTTCTAACGCCAAAATATAGACAACCAATTCCAAATAAGTGGTTGCCTATATTCAGGCGTCACGAAGACGAAATATACTATTTACAAGAGATGCTCAAATATTTGTGAAGCATACAAAATACTAAGCGCTTTGAAAAAGTATCTAGTTAAACGCTATTGAAGCAATACATTAAATTACACAACTCATGTCGATATAGGATATGTTTACACATCAGTGTCTCGGGTACTAGCAGACTCGCTCATCCTTTTATTTTATTTGATTGCTCAACGTGAATTATCATTTGAAGATTATACTAAATGTCAGTCTGACAACACTGGCTTGCTTGACGTAAACCAAGCCCTTGCAACATAAATAATTACATATTTCTTAACTGACTATTAATAAGTGTACTAGAAAATTAAAATTTTCTGCTATGTAATTAAAGCTAATTTCCTTTTTAAAAACGGTCTTATTTCCTTTCCAAGGCTTGATCCTGCGTGGTTGTCATCAGTAATTTAGGGCTAGTGTCGTCCGTGAAAACGTCAACGAGAGGAGGAGGGTATATTTTCCCCGCTTTCGTAATTACATTTTTTTAATTTATCTTCCTTAGCGTTTTTCCTTTTTGCCCTGAGGACAAAGTACGTTGATAAGAAGGGCACAATACATTTTAGGCCCTATGAATTCCCGTCACTTTATAAATTTATAAAAGCCTCGGCGAAAAAAGAGCTCCTTTCCGAGGATGACACCAAGAAATATGAAATGGCGTGACGCTTAGTGAAAGAAAGGACACCTGATGTACGCCGCTGAGAATTGTTAATAATTTATTTTCCAATAATTTTCAGTGCGTTTTATACATAGCGTATTGTATTTTGGGAGAATCAGTTTAACCTTAGGGTTTATGAAGATTGATTCGTCCTTCTTTGAATGGTCAAATTAGACTTGACAAAAACACTTCTTGTTTAAGATTTCTTAACTGAAAGATGCGGAACATAGGCGTCGGGGTTTCAAAAATCGAGGCTTTACACGATTAGAAAATATTAGCTGCTAATGATTTCCTACTTAACTTTCAAAAATTATTATGTATATTTCTTATATTCCTATTTCAGCACGAAAAGGCGAAAATATAAAATGATCACTATACAGACTGTAAATTAAGTATGGAATACATTCATTATTTGGCAAATATTTAATCCTTCTATTCTATTTTACTATTTTATCCACTTAAAAAAACGTTCTATTATAACAGGGTGGCAATTTTAAAGCACCCGCGACATATTTCAAAACACGACGCGCAGCGGAGTGTTTTGTAAGTCGCAAGGGCTTTAAAGGCCTCTTATACACGTATAACATACGCTATTTTTTATTACGAATGCATCATGATCTAAAAAAAAATGTAAATATTAAACTTAAGGGATATATTGACGAATATATTAATCTGTCACATTTGACATGATCAAATGTTTCTATAGCAACCTTTAAAAAAGTAGGTGCATCATAAACATCATTTTAAGCACGCTGCAGCGTGCGATAATCGTTGATTATGATGCATGCGTAATAAAAAATATTTTTTTTATCAATTTTCAAATCAATTAGGCAAAGCAACAGCCCAATTCCTAATTTATTTTCAAGAATTCCGTTTTTGCCTAACATACTTATACTGTTTGTTATATGTAACCCTTGAAACATAGCTTTAACAAAATTTTGGTATACATAGTCAGAGTTTAGAAATTTGCAAAGACAAGTTCGGGTTAGTTTGGGTTAGTTTGAGGTAAAATAGGAATTTCGTATATTATGCTTAATATTAATTTTAAAAAGGAAAGGATTTTAATTAAAACGAACCTACCACCGGAGAGTAATGTGTGCAGTACCGGGCTCAAAGTGTGGAGTTCGTGAGCGCCACCAGTTCTGCCAGCTAAAGTGAAAAAGCTCCGCTGGTGTTATGCGGGGGTTGTTAGGCACGTTTTATTAAACAAGAAAACACAATCCTATTTACGGTTCGAACTATTGGCAAAACAAAAGAATGACAAAAAAAACTATTAAGTAATTAATGATGATTGAACAATATGATGATTGTACTGAGACCAACTCTGTTGGTAAAGTCGGTACTGTATGCCTTACAACTATAAACTCTAAGCACTACTATCCGAAGTGATCACTTTGGTTTACTTAAGCTTAATACAGATATGTAAATCCAAATGTATCAATTAGTGGCCGCACCAATAATAAATGCGGTAATAATAATATTATCAATTAATAATGAAAGCCACAATAATTAAATCAATCGGCCGGAAAATAAATCAATTAATAAAATTAATGAAAGCTACCTTCCTTAAAGCTTGGCCAACAATGCTAAATAATTGGAACCATTATTTTAATCGCGCCGAAAATCGCTCGATCAACAATGCTATATTTATTATATAAAAAAAATCAGAACAAGACCACGTTAGATCTGAAGAACTGCTGTTGAAAAGGCTCAGCAGTTCAGGTGAGGTTCACCTGCTCGAGAGTGAGAGTCCCCCGCCCGAAAGGTGAAAGTGAGCCCAAAGGTAAAACCTTGTAGTGAGACCTGTACTGGTGTTCGGTAGAGAAACACGCTCGTGAAAACTCGGTCGTGAAACCCTGTAATAATCCAATACTAATTAGACTAGGCTCCTTACTTCAATAATGAAATTATAGCACCCTTGTATATATATTATTTTTATAAAACAAATCACCCCAAAAATTATCAATGGTTTTTCAGTAACCATCAGCAAATAAAAGAAATACAAAAGGTGCAAATAACTTGAATATAAAAATAAATAGGTATGAACAACCCCCAAATAATATAAACTTCCCCATAAGGTCAAAACTAAAGTTACTTCAAGAAAAAGTTCAGATATAATGAAAGGAAAAAGCGAAAATATCGAAAAAATGCAATGCAACTGTTGGTCGTGTAAAATTAAACACAGATAAATGCAATTAAAACGTTAAATTGGATAACAAAAACTAGCAATATTTACCTCTCTTGAGTTGGAGAAAAATCTTAGCTTGTGCAATATGAATATACAAGACATTGCCCGTACCGCATCAGAGGGCTTCAGAGTTGCGCGCGCATTACATTATTGAAAAACACCATGTCTTTAGTGTCTAGCGAATTGTTGTCAACTGGTCCGTAGCTAAATGCTGGATGCTGAGTCAACAATCCGCCGGCCGGGGTTCGATTCCAGTGGCAAGACATGTTTTTTTTTCTTTTTAATATTATATGTAAAAAGTTTTTTTCTTCGTTTTGAGTATGTGGGTTAGTTTTGGCTAGTTTCTGTTGGTTGCGCCCCGTAGTAAGCGGAGGGCCTTGCGTAAAGTGTAATATTAGACGTTTTATCAACAATATGATGCGCGCGCAACTCTGAAGCCCTCTGATACGGTAAGGGCAAAGTCTTGTTATGAATATCCCGATAAATCGGTTGTGTCGAACACAAATTAGGAACTCAACCCAACATCCCTCAGAAGGATAGTATAAAAAGAATTGCCAAAAGTTGAGTCATCCACTACACTTCAGCAGAAACTTCCTACCTCTCCAGTAAAAACTTCTAGAAGAACTAGAAGAACAAGATTGTCGGCTTTAATTAGTTAGTAGTAGTTAGTTAGTAGTAGCATTACAACTTCAGGAATTTAGACGGAAAAAGCATTAGTTCAGGAAAAAACGTTAGTATCAAGAGATCCTGTCGAAATGAATAATAGACGAGAACTAAGCTTCGTAAAGCCACTGCGGAAGAAACAAAACTAATGAGCTATTCTCAATAAATAGGAAATATTCCTAAACGAAAAAATAAACCTTTTAAAATCTTAATTGGCAGCAACAATTATGGAAAAATAGCCCATTACTAATATTCAAGGATACCAATCGAATATTGCAAAAGTTGCATCATGTCCCTTGATAAGATAGATATGAAGTTGAAATCCCAGATCTCAAAGTCCACAACTGTCGGTAAGAAGGTGGACCTGCAAAATAACCTGAAAATCCACTAAAATATAAACATAAGAAAGAAAAGCAAACATTCAAACATTGACGCTTGTGAGAAAATTAAAGAAAAATAAGGGAAAACCACGGGGAAATATGTGAGGGATACGCCATAAATCCCTAGAGCACTATGAGAAGAAATAGCACTGAGCAATCTATGCAAGAAACAGCAAGTCTGTGCCGAATATAAACAAGAGATACTACTGTTTTTACTACTGAAGAGAAAAAAAAAATTAATAACTAACAAATATTCTCGAATTAAAAGGTAAATAATAAAGCAGCAGCAGTATCTCAAAGGAAATCAATCACCCTACCAAGTTAAAGCCATCGGTATCAGCCTGAGATTACAAGTGATATATTCAAAATGAATGTAGTATATGAATTTGGCCGATCTAGCGATGATCAAACGTAGCTTATTAATTCAGTTCTTAAATAGGGAACTGCAAATAAACATAATTATTGTAATATAAATAAGCAAAGTTAAAATAATAACACAATATATTATTTTAGCTGTTTGATAGAACCTTAGCGATAATGATAATATAATTATAATATATTATCCACTCTAAAATAATATAATCACAAAGTGCTGGAGGACAACAAAAGAAAAAGGATGCTCAGGAAAGCCACTTACGGCCACAACAGTGTTATAAAAGCTAATACATATTATGTAGTAATAATCGTAAGTATAATTATTAATTAATATGAATAAATGCTGCAACTGGAAGTCCACTAAACTTATTGACAACAAACCAAATAAATGAATTTATAATTAATTAACCGAAGGGGTTAATACTCAATAATTTGTACCACAAAATATAGAATCTTTTGTTGCTAAATACAGCATATAAAATAAAATTTATAATCTTTTATAGTGACAAAATTAGACTGTTACAGAATTACGGATATATTTTATGCAATTCTGGAAGCAAAATCAGTGGAGAAATTTGTACTTTTGATTAAATTTTAATTCTATGGAATTAGACGTTTGCCATGCTTTACATAATTCCGAGTTTATTTTGCGCAATTCCGTTAACAATGTCACAATTCCGTAAACAAAGTCAGAATTACCGGAACTCCATGTTTGTATAGTGGAATTCCGAGTTGGTGCTAGATTTTTCTAAACAAATTGGGAGTTTAAAAATTTTGCGTTTAATTAATGTAATATCGAGTTCGTTTACAAAAACTCTTTAGTTTGGGGAGTCCCAGCTTTCATCGCGAAATTCCGAAAAAATTTGGAAATTAAAATATTTCAGAAAGCGGGAACAAAATTCAAGGTTTGCTTTACATAATATCACATTTGTTTGACGGCATTCCGAAATGGCGCTAAGTTTTCCGGAAAAAAGGCCAAATTAGAAAATAGGCAAAGCAAATACAGAATATCGGAACAAGAACCCAAAATACCGAAAAATAAACTCGGAATTTCGACCTTCCGCATAAAAATTGACCAGACATTATATTTTTATATATATTTTGTCTAAATGAATCATTTATCTTTATCATATATTGATTTTGGAAATTCACTGCATTATACCGGGTGATGCAAATTAAAGGTGGCGCCAAAAATATTGGACATACCTATTATGTAATCTTCGATCTAGATATCCGATTTTTATAATAATTTTATATTTGGTAGAAACGAAAAACCTTCACATTTTAGGGTTTGGATAAAAATTCGCCTTTTGTAAAAATCCAAGATGACGACCCATTTTAAAATGACGCATTAACACCCCCCTTAAAAAGAAATTTTGTGCGAAGTTATATTTAATTACATATATTCATCATCAAGTGAACACAGACTTGAACAATTTATAACAAAAACAGAGGTTTGTAGGCTGAACAAAGTGAGAGCTGCATTAGCTGGCCATTATTACTCCTGTTTGGGTTAACAATAAACAATGGTATACTATTTGCCTTTACTTGCAAAGTAATATAACTCTTACTCTTAAAAACTATATCTAGTGTTGTGTAATCTAATTCTCATCACTTTCATCGTCAAATTCATTTGAATTAAAACAATTGTCATCAATATAGGCCTCCTTCAGTACGGACCCATCAGTCTCCTCTCAGATGTGAGCAAAGTGGCTGAGAGAGCGATCCTAAGAAGACTCAACCACGAATCCAACGAACTCGACACGATCCCTTGCTTCCATACGGATTCAGGAAGGGACACTCAACGGAATTACTACTTCTAAAGCTAGTCGAGAACATAGCAGGCGGCTTCAGCAATGGCCAAGCGACAAGGGAAATTTCTAAACTATACAATGATAGTAGGGGGCTACTCTGACCAGATGATTAAAATCATAAGGAGTTAACCTAGCAGACAGAAGAATTCATGTGAAAATGAAAGGCAAAATATCTAGACCTAGAACACTTGAGGCCCTTGGACCATCTCTGTACTCAATATTCGCACATGATATACCATCATTGGCCATACTCCTCCAGAAGAGAAGAATGGCTGCAAAAATAGAGGTTTGTGGGCACTTCGCACAGACAAATAAATAACATCGACGTATCATGGAACACTGAATTAAAGTACATTGGAGTGCACCTAGACCATGGCTTGACATGGAAAAGCCACATTCAAGCGCCAAGAGACCAGACCAAAGGACAATGACTATGCTAAATCCCACGATGGGAAGAGTCAAATGTCACTGAAGACTAAGCTCGCTATGATAAAAGCAATTGCTAGGCCTCAACTGACGCATGGTTCAACAGCTTGGGGATACGCAGCAAAATCCTGCATGAAATTGCTCACAGGATCAGAGAACAAGCTAGTCAGGATGGCAGCTGGCACACCTTGGTTCGTCAGGAATGCTGACCTGCAGGCAGACATACACTGGCGACTACTAGAAGACTTTATAGTCAATAAGAGCAGATAACCATGCCAATGAAGACCTGAGGCAAGCAGTAAATTATAATCCAGACGACATCCCAGGTAGAAGTTCTCCCCTCCGGCCTGTAGTAGAGACCCCTTGGGTTATAGCACAGGCCGGAACATAGCTGAGTTTTTAGTGGGTATGCCAGCGGTGAGTCCCACACTACCCCCTAGGGAGATATGCGTAATGGAGCATTTTCTCGGAATACACAAAAAAAACGCAAGACTACAGCTTCAAGGAACAGACTTTTTTTTTATCTAGGTAGGGTTTCGCGAAAACTTGAAATGACTGGGTCTGAGAAAGCAAGGAGGCGATTAAAAACATAGTTATCTTGCCTCGAAGTTCTTCTGGCAAAATTTGCCCTAAATTGTTTGATGTTTTATTTCTCACTTTCTGTTCTTCCTCAGATAACTGTCTCATTGGTATTGTAAAAGCACTTATTGTCGCCTTTCCGTGCACTAGCACTCTATGCACAGAGGTTGATAATGGATCCCAAAACCTGTGAGAATTTTTGCACTTTGAATTGCATAACTTTAAAATTTTGTTATAATCAATTTCGTAAGCAGATGGTAATGTCTGCAATATAATATAGAATCTTTGTATGAGATATTCATCCATTCGGCAAATTTCGGCAACAAGGCTCGCATTTTCAAAAAATGTACGACCGGTGTTGCCGTCATTTGACGAACCAAAAGAAGGCTAGGGCTTATCAACATTTAATCCTAATCGCAAATATAATAATTATTGTTGTTGAAAACGTTTTTTAGTCTTGTACTGTTTGCTTGTATTCGGCACTTGGACCTTGCCACTTTTTGATATCAAGTTTGTAAGCCAAATGCAGCAAGGACTCGAAAAAACGTATCAAAGCATGCAAAGTAGATAATCCATACTTTAAGTGAACATCATTTATACCATGTCGTTCAAGAATAGCATCAATATTGTTAATTTTCATTCATATTATCATCCTGCATTTCATCGCTGCTTCCGGAAGACCGCCAAGAATCAGACGATTCAGAATCTTATGAAAAACTATACCTGTAGGGTCGTCCTTTCGATAAATGTTTCTTAGCTTTTGTTTTATTCCCTTTTGTTGCCTTTTTCTACTATTTCAATTTGATCTACAGTTCTTTCTTCTTTGTCGTTCCTCGGCTCTCTTTATCTTTTGTTCTTCTTCCTCATTTTCTTGCTCTCTTTCGATTCGTGATGATCTTGTCATGCTTTGGAAATTACTTATTTTGCTGCTCGCTTTTTTTGGCCGGCATCAGCTCTGGCCATATAGGTCCTCTCTTAAAAGATGATGGTATAGTTTTGTATTCTTTGGGGTTTTGCTTGGGGTTTCGTAATAAATTATCGCTAATTGTTGTTTCCTGAGACGTCGCCGGTTCTTCACTCGGATGTTCACTAGGAGATACATTTTTTGCATTGGCCCTTTGCTTCAAAATATTGCTAATTATTTTAATTGGTGTTTTTCTTAAGAGGACGTCGATTGTTCACTATTTATATAGATCATTGTCGTTTTGTGTATAAATTTCCAATAATTCTCATTTTCTTCATTCTCTGAATCTGGTTTTTTCAAATCTTCCCCTCATGCTTTCTTCCTCAACCTTTTTACATTATCCTTAATTGCATCTTTCCATCCTTCCATATTTCTGTTTTTCTAAACTTGTTAATTTACTCTTTATCTATTTGGGTTTCCCAAAACTTCATTCCATCTTCAATTTTTTTAAGATATGCAAGAACTGATTTTTTTCATTGTCTCTTATAATGTAATAGTTTTTTAGCTGCACTTCTTGAGGGTGCCAGAGACATAGACCATATTTCTTGAAACCATTTTTCAGGATATTAGGATGGATCCTTTCGTCCATAGTAAATTTCAATAGGTTGCGAAATCAGTCTTTTTTTATATATGGATTCTGAGTGCATTCCAGCCTAACTTTTCTGATGTTTTCTCTCCACCCACCCTTCAGGGTTCTGAACCAGCTACACCCATTGGCTGTATTAAATGCGCCGCATTTGTGTAAGAGAACTACTAATATAATCCTATTTTGTTCACAAAAACGGCTAGTATGAAGTGTAAGGTGCGATGCGTTTACTGGCAACTCGGTTTGTTTCTACATAAGCCTTGGATAAAATGTATTTGCTATATTTCCAATGCCCCATGATTCTGGGGCACTGAATGCGACGTCTTTGGGAAAAACCATAAGTGGAGGAATATCTCCGGCAGTATTTCCGGCGGCAAGGACTGTTAGGCATTATTTTTCATCATTAACAACTTAGTATCTGTTTTCTCTTCTTTTTTTGCTAACACGAAAAGTCACAATAATGAATAGGATATTTTAAGAGGAGTGAAAAGAAATTAAAAACAAATTCATATAATATAAACCGATTTGGAACCAGAAGTTGACACACCTATCAGCTTTTGAAATCACATTATATTTTGGAATCAATACTTGACAACTCCCTGAAAAACCCAACCTACAACAAATTAAAGGTAAACAAAAACAGTCACTATTCCTTTCTACTCAAAGCTGAATTTTACTCATCATAAAAATATGATACGTACCTTGGCTAACACAATTTTTCCACTCGAGATTTGTTAACATATTTACTAAAAAAATATATTTAAGTTCAAAACAATTTAGCGGGAAAAGTACTGTCAAGGCTAAAATACTAAATTGGGTAAAAGATGGGGACAGTTGTCTTACAGACATGTTTTAGTGGAACTTATTGCAGGCAAATTCTTATTTTATCGAGATTTTGGAAAGCTGTCAACTATTGGAGACCCGTCAGCTACTTGGTGTTTTACCTTATGTAAAGTTATAATTGTTTAATTATTCAATCGATCAAAACGAGAGATAGATAAGAGAAATGTTTTAATAACTCATTATCTTATTTTTAATCATAATCATAAGATATAGTTATATAGCCGATAGAGAGAATCCTACCTAACTAGACCATTAGAGTATTAGGATAACTGGATAGGTTTTTATAGCAGAATATTTAAAATAAAAAATGTTCATTAATAGCACGATCTAGGAAATTTCGCCTAGTGTGCGACGTGCTCGGCGGAACCACGGGCTTTATTATATTGCAAAAAAAAACAAATAGATGCCGCGTCATACACTGCTCAAAATAGGACAGGCTCTTTTTACCTGAGGACATAATTTCCCCTAAATGCATATTAAATTTATCCATTGAATATATCGATATAACTTCTATCGATATTCGATATTTGATTTGCAATATCGCGTAGCTCTATTCGCGATCCTTGGTATATTTTATGGCAATCGTTGCTTTAAACAACGCTCTTTCTTTAACTATATTGACGTTTCAATTGATTGTCCACGCATCCTCAGGCTACGGCAACTGGTTTAATACTTGTCAGCATTCATTGATTTGATCTTAGCAACCGTCTAGTCTTTGTACGTGTACCTACTAATTATCATAAGGACACTTTGCCTGAAATCAAATGTATATTAGCAAGTTTTGACTGTCATTAAATTCATGAAGATGGCTGAATAAACAGTCAAAATTTCGGCAATCCCGCCAGAACAGGATAGGTAGTGACGTGAAACTATTCTGCTTAACCAAACACAATGAAGACTAATCAGCTTCATACTTCGTACTCTATAAAATAATGAAAATATTTAAATTGTCCCTGATCCCGTCCTGGCTAGATATAAAATTCTCGGTAGCCGACGTTTACCCTGAAGCTGGTCCACCCCACGCGAATCCTTATAAAAAATTGTGCCCCCAGTTTTTTAACCCCGCGCGCGTACTTCGTTCAATGTATCTTGATTTAAATCCTTTTAAGATAATCGAAACGCGAACTCCGTTCTCTTGCGCTTATTCCTTCTTTGTTAGGAGGATTAAGATCTTCTTTGGAAGTTGGTTTCATTTTAATTAGTTTGCGGGGATTTAATACGTCAAGCGCACGATTAATTGATGATCGAAATTGTTTGTCGCTTGATATGTTCAATACTTAATACAACTAGGTAATATTAACGTTGGTTGCATGTTGCATAAAGAGGGCTTTGGTACGATTTGGCACGTACAGCTGTTGCTGAAACTAACTAACCAATTAATGGTTACTCACTAGTTATTGGGCAACAAGTTCTCCTATATATAAAATCACAAGTTTTCTCTTTAACCCATTTAGCCCTGAAACTATATATTTTTCAGAAAGTGTTTTTTCATCAAATTCTTAGTAAATACACATAATTAAGTGCAAAAGAAATATTTTCAAAATATTTAGCTTTTTATTATCGCGAATCAGGGTGTCCCTTTAAAAGGACGGTAGAGCTATATACTACTATCATAAAAAGAAATAAAAATATAGGTATGTGATTTATTTCAAAACAAACAGCTAAACAAGCAATTCCGACATATGAAATTAGCTTTTTTATGACATACAAAGCATCGTCACTGACTTTCATTGTATGAAACCAAATTATCCAATCGGTCATAACGAGAAAACTCATGTAAATTTCTTGGCGGTGTGAAAGGCCCCCTTTTAGTTGCTCTTTTGATCCAGTTTTCCGTCCTTATGCTTGTAAATACGCCATGTATTTTGTATAGCTATATCAATACGATAGGCAAATAGGGGGAAGTACCATTTCTTCCATCTAATTGACATTCTGTACTCACTTAGATTCTGATCACCGCCATCAACACCTCCCATATTTTCGTTATAAAATTTAATTAGACGTTGTTTCTATACAATTTCAATACAGTTTTTATGTTCTTTTTCGAACTGGGAAAATTTCTTCACTTTATGTAGTGGAAATACTAACAGTGAATTGAAGGCTACACTAACCACGTTATTGTCATGCCATTTGCAAATAAGGATATCATTATTTGCAGTTACATACTCAAACTGTCCCCCTTCTTTCTTTTTTATGGTTGCAGCACTTGATAAAATTTCTTCTCCATCGTCCCTGTTGTTTTATGTCCCTTAGTTTCAGGACAAGAAAAAGTGATGTAAAACAGTTATCCAAGTATAAGGGGAACGATTTATATGATGTTATTTTTAGGACGTCTGCATAATCTAGAACTACACAAGATCCAAGTTCCATGTGCTTATATTTTTCCGGCAATGTTGTAGATGAGCCTCCATAGGGATCAAAATACACTATATATATATATATATATATATATATGCTAAGCGCAAGGTACCGATCCAGAATTTGTAACTCCATCGAATAGGCGTTCCCTTACTAAACTGTTTTCCACTATGGCGTCCGAAGTAGAGACCCATTTATTCGCAAATACTATATGATTTTCTTCAATCGGAACGAACATTACCAAAAACTGTGTAGTTAATAATATCAAGTAAGGATCTAATTTCTGCATATTTATCGGCCTTATCTAGTCTAGTGTTATTATTGCAATGGATATTGCTCATAATAAATTGAAAGCGATCACGTGATATCTCATGGCATACCAATTTAATATTAGCCTCGGCCCGGTTTTGACAGAACATTTTTTACGCAGAAAAGGTACGAAACCACTAAGCAGCAAAACACCCATAAAAGAAAAAGTTTGTCTTCAGTAACATCCCCTCCATGGTTTTTCTGCTGGACAAATAGGTTGGTGAAATAGAGAATTTTATCCATCACTTCCTTGTCAAAAAACAATTGGAACATAGCTGCAGGAGAAACATCATTACGCACAGACACCAAAGGGTCCCAATTAAGAAAGTTAGGCTTTTCCAACTCAACCTTCTGATCATCAAACGATTTCACCAACTTCGGCTTTCCTTCAACAAATGCAGAAAGAGGTAGGTATGTTATCGCCACTTTTCCAGTCACTTTCACACACTCTTGATGGTACCTCCATTTTAGCCTCGATTTCAGCTCTTACTTTAGAACCCGGCAAATTATTGATATCGACAACATTTTCGTCTCCAGAATATTCGTCAGTCTCACCATCTTCGTTGGCATTGTCCGGTGGGAAAATGGTTATTCTCTTTGGAACGTCAGCATCGTCGTCTTTTTCAATTTGTTCCAGCAGCTCAGCCAAAATAAGAGGCTTTTTCCAATAACTGACAAAAACCTAAAAACCTTACAAAACGGACACACATTACCCTCATACTACAGAAATGCTTAACTAAAAAGTGAGGTTATGTTTACTAAATGCTAACTCAAGTGCTGTCAAAAGTAACCGATTCGACAAATAAACTTACCTCCAATTAGCCATCGTTAGTGAGCACAAAATAATAATAATATAAATACAAAAATACGGCACAAACACTCGATTAATTCGGAATTTCGGTTTATGATTTTGTCCGCCAATCTTACTTTACGATTTATATTTTTGAGCAAAATAACATTCCTTGGTCCTTTCGCATCACGTTATTGTTGGGAAAGATAAAAAAATATATGTGCTCTACCTTTATAAGAACACAATTAAAGTGAAACTTCTGAAAGAAGTTTCACTTCTTTTTTTAACTTTTTTTCCTCAACTTTTGCTCCCAGTTTCTACACTTTTTAATTTTTTTTGCTTTTTTTCAATATTTTTTCGCCGAAAACCGCGTTTCTCTAAGTTTTTTTGTTTCTTTCGTTTTATAATGCTTTTATTAACTTTCCGATTTTTTTTTATTATTATTTTTTCTTATTTGGTGTCATAATACTTTTATTAACTTTCCGAACAATCCTTTGTTTTTTTTTTTTTAATTTTTTTCTTATTTCATTTATAATACTTTTGTTAACCTTCCGAACATTTTTTTACGTTTTTTTTTATTTTTTTTTTCTTTTTTTCAAAAAAATCTGTTTTTTTTCATAAAGCATTTTTTCCTCCCATTTTTGCCTTCCCCGACCTCGTAACTGAACTACTTCGCCTTTTTTTCGCCGAAAACTGCGTTTCTCGAACTTTCCCTTTTTTGATATTTTTATTTCTTATTTCGTTTTATAAGACCTTTATTAACTTACCGAACGATTTTTTACGTTTATTTAAATTTTTTCCCAATTTTGAGTATCCGGGGAGGTGGCTGATGACCTCGTGAAACGATGTCGTCGCTTGTCACATTTTCGATCCGAGGCTACATTGCAGAGATTGCAAATCTCCCCTTCAATTAGAGCCCCGGTCCCCCCATATGGTGAGGCGCACCTACCATAAAAATCCACCCCGTAGCTCTTCCCGTTCTCCCGAAATTATTTATTTTAGTTTTCTTCCCCCTCTCTTGGCCGAACGGCCAGGTTTCGTCCAGGATCCTCATTTTACCCCGGCTACATGTCCTGAAAATTTCAACCCTCTAGCTATACTGGAACATGCTTAATTAAAAGGCGTTTCACTTTGATAACCGTTTCACTTTGATAAGCGTTTAATTTTTTCTGACTTTACCCTCGCTAAACATGGGCTTAAAAATGTCAAAATATTATGACATCCTCTGCTCTGGACCATCTCTTCTCCATAGTGGAGGCGACATGGTCTGGTAAGAACACCTCGTCAACTTCTCGTTGCTTCTCATGTTTTCCACATATGAGGCAGTTGTTTGGATGTTTTGTGCAAGTCTCGTGCATCCAACGACCGCAAATAATGCACCTGATCCACTATTCCCTACTTGTTGTTTGTCTATAGTCCTCCTGGCAGCCTACACATTTATTTTCGTAATCCTCGTGGTTACTGTTCATCATCCGAATCATCCAGAATGATACTTTCAAAGGTGGTTGAAGACGACGACGATGATGACTTTCTCCTTTTGACTTTACCCGTCGCTCTCTTCTTTTCTTTCTTGTCCTGCTTACTCTACCCCTTTGTAAGGTTTATTTTGCTGTCTAACTTTAGATGCGCTGAGTTCGCGACGTTTTTTAATGTTTGCAGAAGAATTTAAAATTATACCGACATTTCTTGAATGTTTCCTGATCGATGGGTAGTAGGAATTACAGGTGAAATGTCATCTAGGAGTTTTCCTGTGGTTTCCTTTCATCATAATTTTGATTAGCTTGACTTGATGAAGTTGGCATCTTCATGTTTGGCTTTTATAATATCGCTTTATTGGAATTTTCACTTCCTTCGTACGGTCTTAAGCACACACCTTCTCTGTTTTAATCTTGTTTTTTTTTTCTGTTTGTTAAAAGTTTTCCCTTTCATTTGAAAAATTAAAAAATTCCTGGACAAAGCAGCTTTTATTTGCAATAAATATTTTCTAGTTCTTGAGGCTTTATTTGTTACAGAGCTTATTTTGGGGGTATTTTTGAGATATGGGAAAAATATTTAAGCCACAAAAAATTATTAAAATCCAGGAATAACATATCTTAATATACGAAAACAGCAAAATTATTTTTTGGGGGATTTTTTTCAAAAAGTCCTAAATTTGAGGGATTTTTAAATTTCGACTGGGGAAATCGAGCCGAACGGTCTGGCAACCCTGAACCAAAACTAACCCAAGGCATGCTCAAAATGAAGAAAAAATACTTTTTACAAACATAACCTTTAAAACGTTTATAAAACCGACAGGAATTGAACCCCGGGCCGCCGTATCACCACCAGAGCACTTTCAGACAGTTTATTGCACCGTAAAGACATCGGTAAAGTGAAGGCTGATTAGGAGTCTTGCTAGGTCTAGCTCTAAATGTGATGTAAATTAAGATCGAAAAGTATCGATACATTACACATTTTCCCGATATCGAAAACGTATGATTCGTCATAATATCGACATTGTCTTTATAAGGAAAAAACAATGATATCGATGATTTAGGGGCAATATCACTTAATTATTAATTTACTTTGTATTAAGTGTGGTTGATTTCACTTTCAGACGTTAAAGTAGATATTTACATCATATGTTATAATCGTTTCCTTCTTCTGGACATTTTCATGTAAGCAGAGATGAATCAAAGTTAGGCATCACGTTTGTCGCTAATATTTACAATTAAACACCAGTGCAGCTCGATAATTTCCTTTTTTTTTCTAGCGACGCCCCTG
This sequence comes from Pissodes strobi, assembly GCA_016904865.1. Lineage (NCBI taxonomy): Eukaryota > Metazoa > Arthropoda > Insecta > Coleoptera > Curculionidae > Pissodes > Pissodes strobi. Next base: position 3,441 of record MU192350.1, on the reverse strand, counting down.
CGAATATTATCGTCTATATTTTTGTGTGCTTTTGAGAAATAAAGACATTTCTCATCGCTTGTTCCTCTTCTCTTCGGCCTCCATTATAAGCAAGCGGTGGGATTTAATTTTAAGAGTACAGAGAGGAGCACTTTTAAGGTTTCAAAGCCCTTGATGGATTGCTTAATGTCCCGTTAATTAATTGCTTGCCATGCCTAAGCTTCTTGGACGTCTTAAAAATGGTTTTAAATGGACGATTTCGCGAACTTATTTTTTTAATTGGCTTGTCGTAAATAAATACTTACGAAATAAGTTACTCCAAAGCAAAAAAACAAACAGCCTGCGTGCTTCTACTTCTCGGTAATTAATATTTAAGATATTTAGCAAAAAGGCCGCGCATTTTTTCATAATCATTCGAAATTATGAAAAATGTTACCTAAAGGACTTCTCATAATTTAGATTTATAGCCTCCAATCAAGGAAATGTCTGCATTTTTTATTAAGAAACATTAACGGAACGGAGACACTACCAAGATTAACTGAGTTGTCTCAATAATAGCAAACATCACTAGGACGTCTCTAATATAAATTAACGGGCCTTCTCAGGTGTCTTGTAGTAATGCAATAGATCAAACATGGTCGTTATCTGTTTCATCTCTGAGATTTACAGGGTATCTCATTTCCATTGCGGTAGAATTTTCACTAAACCGCTAGTATTGCTCATAAGATGAAGTAACGAGCATCGCAGAGCTGGAGAAAATCCGAGTTAAATATTTATTAAATGAATCACCCAGTTTATTTTTTATTTATTGGGCAGTTCACTTTTTGCTGATATCAGAGATTCCAGATTTAGCATCTTAAACATTACCCCGACAAGTATGTACTTAGTACAGTTTTGAGAACAGTATAGTAAGTGCCATAAGATTAATGTGTAAGGACATTGATGGTAACCTTTTTGAAATAAATTCCCTATTTGACATGTCAAATTTCCCTACAGTGGGTGACGTCAAAGATTCTGCCAACCCTAGACATAATATTTATGTAAATTGATTAGGAATTTAGGGAACAATTAATATTTTACAGACATTCACGTTGAGGACGTTTTGCAAAGTAAATTCATAATAAGGATAGTTTGGTATACTTTTGTTATAAATAAATAGACACTTCTATTTATTTCTATATTTAAAGCTTTTTATTGAAACAACGAAACAATCAGAAAAGGTATGAACATAAACAGTGTAGTTAACAAGTGTTTTAACATAAAAATAAAATACATTCATGTTAACAATGTATAAAAAAAATAATAAGACAACTTAAGCCAAACGAATTTCAACAATAATTAGTCTATCTATTGTAGAATATATAACACAAAAAAAGAAAGAAATCAAAAATACGAGGGGCGCTCCACAAGAGTAAGAGTATGAATACAAATAAGTCCTACATGTGGAAGGATTAGCATACGAAGTTTATAAATATTGATGTAAAACCATTTTTTTTGTTAAATGAAAGCCATTATTTTGTTGTATTCTGAAATTTCCCTACAAATAGGATAATTTCGAATTTCTGCCCCCTGTTCCCTACTTTCCTATTTTTCAGCAAATTATCCCTACAACTAGGGAAATTGCCTACATGTTACCAACACTGGTAAGGGAGAGAAATATTTCTATATCATTTCTATACTGCGTATTAGACAGCACACAACTTGGAAAGTATTATTAACAACAGATTAAAATTTAGCAGTGATTTTGGCGATATTGAAAATTACATATCGTTATAAGAAAATATATTTTTGATTTATATATATTTAACCAAGTCAATCAATAAATGCATTAAGGATTTTTGCCTATTATTTATAAAAATATTGCGAAAAATAAATGAACATCCTAAAAATCAATTGTTGACATATGTTTTGTTTTTCAAAAAGAACAGCCCATATATATTATTACATTTTTGGATTCTAGAGAGAATTCTAGACATATTTTATGTATAATATCCGGTATCTATCTCTAACTGTTTTTGAAATATTGGCAGTTGAAATTTGAAACTTTGCTAGGTTGTCTAATCTAAGCGGCTAAAATTAGAGCGAAATGATTTGCACTTTTCTATCTTCGGTCTTCGAAATCTATCTTCTGTCATCAACTTCCGGTTTAACAGGAAGTACAGGAAAACAGGAAAATCCATACTTCCTGCAAACCCCAAAGGCCAGGCGAGAGATTATGAAAACCTATGTTAGGATAGCGTAAACTATTATACTTCCGGTCAAACCGGAAGTTGATGTCAGATGATAGATTAGGAAAACCTAGGTTTGGAAATTGCAAACCATTTCGCTCTAAGTTTAGCCCTTTAGATTCTACAGCCCGTGAAATTGCAAAAAATTCAAATTTAAACTGTCAATATTTCAAAAACCAGTTATGCTACTGGCAATTTATTCGTGAATTAATTCATAAAGTGACTTCGTGAAGAAAATTGACAAGATTCACATCAAATCTTGGAGTGTAGTTCTTCGCGAATTAATTCACGTCAATAGAACATGTTCTATTTTTTGTCAATTTTACCGTGAATTCAATAGTGCCAATCACAAAAATAAAAATCATGTGAAGTTATGGAATTTATTTGAGTAAAAATATTTCAATAATAATAATAGTTTTGTTGTTAATTTCGTACAAAGTTATTATTATTTAAATGAATAAACAAACCTGAATTGAAATATTGCCTGTATGAAACAGACGTGAGGCAAAATGAGCTGCATCAAAGGCTTGAAAGAAAAGGTGAGTTTTTCATTCCAAATTTTAGAGTTCACATTTTTATATTTAAAATAAATATTGCAGTTAAATTCGGATTGAAGTACTTTAACATTTTCAGACTTACTCCTTTACAGGAGAACAAACTATGTTCCTAATCGAATTATATCAACAACACCCAATGTTATATGAAGCGGGGCATGAATTATATAAAAATGAAACTCGAAGACTGATGACTTTCAATCTCATTACAGAGGATTTCAATAAAAATATGGAATGGTTAGTTGTGATGAGATTAGAAAAAAAGATTAATGCATTACGAACTCAGTTTTTTGCAGAATTGAATAAAATAAAAAAGAGCCAAGTAAGTGGCGCTCTATATTTCTGCTCTGTGGTGCTTTGACCTTTTCAGTTTCTCAATACTTAAAATCCTGTAAGGGCAAGTGAGTCAAATTTAGAGTTTCGGACTGTCAAGCCGGAGGAAACTTAACAAAGTATTGACATTGAAGTACAGGAAAGTGAATTAAGATTTGATGAAGCACTAAACCAACTGAATGAATCAGGTTTAAGTAGCCCATTTTCTCCAGATACTAGCCCATCTAGCAGCAAGAAAACTATGAGCTAGCACCCAAAAAGAGATGTAAGACATCAATGACCTCGGAAACAACTGCACTTATTTAAAAAGCCACCCAATTGTTGGAAGAATCCACAGGGCCATATAA